>JAEQBH010008649.1:0-86983 GCA_016808115.1 Tetrastigma voinierianum
TTCTAGCTCTTCAGGGCTCGATTGGTGAATAACCGTCGGCGCATTTGAGCTCATCCGAGGATATGTTATCCGCCGTTTTTGCTTCATAGATGTGAAGTAGCGCATTCGCGGCCACTTCGTTGGTCTCCTCAAACCATTCCTATTCCGCTTACGGTAGGAAACTTAATCATCATGTGGTAGTCGAATGGCTTTTATTACATTAAGAAAGTGCGCCTAACATATTATAAGCGAGCGGGGGGCGTCTGGCGAGAATCTTCTTTATCGTCGATGGCACGGCATAGAGGATCTCAAGGTGGTACTAAGCGTATTGAGCCCAAGGGTAATACCTTTTCTCACGGAAGTCCCTCGCGAGATGGGTGCTAATGGGTTCCATTCTCTCCCTTCCAATGCCCATCTTATCGAAGGTTGAGGCGAAGATGATGTCAGTTGAACTTCCGTTGTCAACTAAGACCAGATGGATCGTTTTGTTAGCCCTGTTGCTCATATTACGAGGGTCGTCATGGGGTCTTTGGCATCCCTCTGGAGTCACGGAAGTCGAGAGAAGAGATTATGGATGTGTCGTGAATTAGTTTGGACACCGCTTGTGCTTAATATCTCTGGCGACGATCTTTTCTTAGCGAGATGGGCCTTCTGGCTGGTTGGACTCCCTCCCCTGCCATCCTCGATATCCGCGTGGATTCCCTAAAGGGTGTGGTCTTGAGTTGGTATGCAATCGAGGTGGTGGTGGTGGGCTGTGAGCTAGAGCTTGGTTTTGAGCTTTGATTACGAGGCTAATTTTCAAAGTATGAATCGTCGGAGATACTGCGGCCGTATTAAATACTCTATTTCCTTCTTAAGGCTATGTCTGATCAATCGTCACGGTGCAAGTAATCCACGATAGGTCATGATATACAGTGTTGTCTCTTGTGGCGGGTTTGATTTCATTTGAGTTAGCCACCTGGGAACTTCTCGTTTCGTCCTTCGCGGGACTGCGTGCGAGGCCGTTGGGGTGAACATTTGAGGTGAATAACGTCGTCGCCTTTCGGGTTGCGGTGGGCCCAGACGATCTCTGAGGTTCCCACGCCTTTTTGGGGATTGTTCTCCATCTTTCTTTAGAGACCCTTCCCGGCCGCTTTGTCTTTTGGGGCTTCGTCCTCGTCGCTTGTCTGTCCCGCTTTTTTCTTTATGGGTGGAAGAGCTCTCTTTCTAGGATATGAGGGCTTCTTCACCGTTAATATACTTCTTTGTTTTTGCGAGCACCTCAGCCATGCTTGCTTGGGGATTTTTGGAGATGGAAAACATCAAGGCTTTCGACTAAACCCCTAAGCCAGCAATGAATGCAGTGATCGCAAACTTCTCGTCGGGTATATCTACCTTTAGAGACTCGACATTGAATCTCTGGACATAAGACCTCAGGCTTTCTTGCGAGCTCTGCTTGATGGTCAGTAGATGATAACTTGGCTTTCTATACGTCTGGCTGATGAGTGAGGCAGACGCGCCAAGGTTAAGCCTCTTTGAATGAGGAGATTGATGACGGTGGAAGCCTATTAAACCAGGCCAAGGCTGGGCCTTTTAATGTGATAGCAAAAGCTCTGCATCGCACCGGATCTTGATACCCATGCAGCTCCATTTGGTTTTATGTCGAAGGCGAGATGATTATTTGGATCACGACACCATCGAATGCTTCCGCGCCAGCATCTGAATTTTCTTTGGAAGAAGTGAAGCACCTCGGTATGAAGAGGTGATTCGAGTTTGTTTGTATAAGGTGTCCATAATTAATCGGAAGTGGCGTCCTCTTCCACCACCTCAGCCTTCACCGCAGTGGAAGCAACTGGCTGGAGGCTCTTGAACCTCTGCTCCCATGATAGTTCTCCTGCTCCTTGCTGAGGGTGGCGTAGTTCTTCGTTCCCGACATGCCCTCCGAGTGTTGCTTCGTTGCCTCCTCTCCAAGGGCCAATTGTGGTCCGTGCCCCTGGCTCAAGCT
This sequence comes from Tetrastigma voinierianum, assembly GCA_016808115.1. NCBI lineage: Eukaryota > Viridiplantae > Streptophyta > Magnoliopsida > Vitales > Vitaceae > Tetrastigma > Tetrastigma voinierianum. Next base: position 1,964 of record JAEQBH010008649.1, read on the forward strand.
GGGCTACTGCTGTTTCGGCCTGTAGGGAATGTTGAGATTGTGTTGCCCTTCATAGGAGGAAGAGATTATGACCTTCTGTGTTTATAGGTATCCAGTGGGCATTGTATCTGCTGGTGAGTTGCTCTGCTCCCTATTAGGCGTTGGTTGGTGGCAGTGCCTCCACCTCATTAAAATATTGCTTGCATTGCTTCCTAACGATGCCCGGGTGGTCTCTTTGTCGCGTCGCTTTGTGGATCTTGCATCCTTAGGCGTATTGACATTGCTCAGCATGTTAGGGTTGATACCATCAATGCTTGAAAGCGATCTTTATTTATCAAGGCTATGCAGTTTACAGGCAGCGCCAAGCTGATGATGCGTTTTCAATCGAGCAGGGCTGGAAGCCAGGTGTTGCGGCGGACGAGTGCTGTGGGTGTCACGGGCTCTGTCTTCGGGGCTGAAATAGGAATGTTGCAATGCTGGTCTGCAGGCTCTGGACGTGGTACTCCTCTGCAAGCGAGAAGAAGGGGTGGCGGGGAGGACCGCCCGTGGCGCTCGATACCTAAGTGTTCTTTCACAGAAAAGATGGGCAGAGAGTTGTGTTGCGTATGTTTGCGTACCTTTCACTTAGATGGGTGGCCTTGTATTTATAGTAGATGTTCTACGATTGGATGGTGATTAGTTCTTTCTATTGGATGGGATATTTTCTTGTCTCAGTTTGATTATGGATATAGAAAGTACGCTCTATTTGGAATTATTTATCTCCCTTATTGGTGGGATCCCGTTTGATGAGCTGTAATATTGTGAATTATCTTACTTTCCTAACTGATAAGATTTAGTTAGATTTGCTAGATAATATATTATTGGGGGTTATTCTATTTCCCTTATTTATGGGATTTGGCTTGATTTGCGAGCGTAGAGTTTCGCGATTACATGTCGGCCTTTGGGCCGAGCGGGTTGGGCCTTCATCCTTCATCCTGGGCTGGCGATCAAAAAGCGATTAGCCCGATGGGCATGTCTAGCGGAATGAGCCCTCATCCTGGGCTGGCGTAAAAAGGCCTGAATGCTTCAATGGGCATGCCTCTCCTTTGGGGTTTAGCGAGTGGGCCTGTGAGCCCATTTTTCAAACCCTATCAAATATTATTATTATAAAATATATGCTTAATTGAGCCATACCATTCAACCTTATATGATATCACCAAATACGAAACTACGATTCTGCTTAGTCGTTGGATGTGAAAGATAAGATCTTAACTTTCTTATAGATGAAACATCCACACATTTATTGATCTATTAATGTGAATGGTAATTAAATTAAAGTAGGTAAAAAGAATCTGCCATAATTAGTATAATAAATACATTATACTACCTAGAACCATCATTGTTGAGCTCTAGTCTATTGGATTTACAATGTAGTTTTTGCATTTGGTTCCAATTTTATATTTTATATTGTTGAGTGATTTTTGGAATTTCATTTCAACATACATAATGATAATTAGAAAAATGTGTGGGCGTACTAGGAAATTAAAATGTTTCCAAACTAATACTACGCCAAAAATCAAACTCCTGATCAAACAAAAAATTAGGTTCCCTTGTTCCCTTGATAGTTCCTTGGAATCTAAGTAAAAATGTCACAATAAATAAAGTAAAAAAATAAAATGAAAGATAAAAGAATTGCTAGAGAAATTATTTGGCGACTGGGATATGATTCAAATGAAGGAATTGTTGTAAAAATTGCTAAGAAATTGTTGTATTTCACTAGGGAAAACTGAAATAACAATTACTACATAAATAAAATAAGCAGAAAATTCTACTAGAATGACTAGCTGCTTAAGTAATTCATTATTATTGATTGATTGATTGTTGGTCCTTTCCTCATGAGGACTCTCCTCCTTTTATTGGAGTCATTGAATAATTGCCCAAGTTTTCCACTTCCTTACTTTTCTTTACTACCTCACTTCCTCAAATGCTTGCCCCGTCTCTTTAGAGAGGCTTGCTTTGATTTTCTCATGTCTCAAATAAGCACACACATCTTCTTGCCATGTTTTGACTTTAAGAAAAAAATCTCATTTGACTTTTGAAAAATTTTAAAATTTTCTCAGAAATATTGGGCTTTGCAAACAATTGCCCCTGCATACATTAAAGCCCAAAAAATTTGTGGACTTTTAATTTGTATGTATTAAAGCCGAAAAAAAATAATTATTGGGTCTATCTGTAACATGAGACCTAAAATCTAGCTCTCAGCCCATGATTTGGAGTTCCAACGACAAGAATGAGCCAAGTTTGATCAAATAAGAAGACAAGTATTGATTCCATGAGAGAAAATCCTATCACTTTCAAGTTCAAACTTTTCCAGCCTCAAACCTTCTTCCATCGAAGAATCTTGCAGCAAAAGAGTAATGTTCATCTTTTTCCAAGCAACCAAGGTCACCATATTTCTTTTCTTTCCCTAAAGAATATGTTTTTCCAAAACAACCCCCTTACGGTTTGGAAAAATGAATTCAAACCACACCCTCCTTCATCTTCTTGCTTTTATCTACATGCGCCACCGTTGCTCCTCACATGACATAGTTGCCACACTTTCCTCAGTCATCTTTGCTTTGTCGAAGATTGGCCAGATTTGCCAAAGATCGTTGCATCACCGCCGGGCATACTTATTGTTGTCGTCGTCGCTCCAAAATTCGATTCTTTTGACTGTTTATTTTCCGAACTCCATCGCCGTCGTCGTTGTTCCTCTTCGAGCCTACACTACTAGAGATCTGAAGTTTGTGACTCTCTCATCTGTTGAAGTACCTCCATTGATCTGAAAAGATCGTAACTTTTTGTGATTTTCTTGACAATGTCTCTACTTGAAATTTCTTGCCAGAGAGAATATTTTAGATGTAATTTCCAAACTTTCCTTGATGCAAAAGAAATCAAAACCTTCTTTGATGTCATTCGAAACTTTCCTAAGTGCAGATTTTTGAAAAATGATCTTGAATGCACTCTTGAAATATTTCTTTTGATGTTGTTTGACAATTTCGAAACTTTTCTTGAGTGCAGAACTCAAAATTAATCTTGAATGAACTCTTAAAAAAATTGTTTTGATGATGTTTGTCTATTTCCAAAATTTTCTTAATTATTGAGTGTAAAACTCGAAAATAATCTTGAAGGTACTCTTGAAAGGAATTCTTCCTAATGTCATTTGAGCATTTGAAAATTTTATTGACTGCTCTTGAATGCACTCTTGAAATATTTCTTTTGATGTTGTTTGGCTATTTCGAAACTTTTCTTGAGTACAGAACTTGAAAATAATCTTGAATGAACTCTTGAAAAAATTCATCTGATGTCGTTTGGCTATTTCCAAAATTTTTCTTAAGTGTAAAACTTGAAAATAATCGTGAATGCACTCTCGAAAAAATTCCAACGTCATTAATTTGTTTTTGAAATTTTATTGAGTGCGAGCTTCGAAAAATAATCTTGAATGCATTCTTGAAAAAATTCTTCTAATGTTGTTCAACTATTTTGAAAATTTTCTTGAGTGCAGAACTCAAAAATAATCTTTAATGCACTCTTGAAAAAAATTATTCTATGTCGTTCACCTATTTTGAAAATTTTCTTACGTGCAGATTTAGAAAATAATCTTGAATGCACTCTCGAAAAAATTACTCTGATGTCATTCGGCTATTTTGAAAATTTTCTTGAGTGCATAACTCAAAAATAATCTTGAATGTACTTTTTAAAATTTTCTTCTAATGTCATTCGGGTTATTTTAATTTTCTTAGTCTTGATTTCGAAAAATATTCTTGAATGTATCTTGTGAAAAAATTCTTCTAATACCATTTAGCTATTTCAAAAATTATCTTAAGTGCAGATTTTGAAAATAATCTTGACTACACCATCAAAAAAAATCTTTTGATGTCTTTCGGCTATTTCAAAAATTTTCTTACATGCAGATTGAAATTTGTTGTCCTCTATTAACACCCATAAAAAATTTGTGTGTATGAATTACTGGCCTTTAGTAGAATGAAGTGGCTCATCATAGACTTTAGGTAGTGTAGTTAGTTTGGTGTGAGAACAGACATTTTGGGGAGCCGTTGTTTTGGCTGCACTAGGACATCTACCAATTACATTTGCCGAATTGTCAACTTGCATATGTGAGTGGTGAAATTCACAAGCTTCACGAGAATCCCTAAGGTACTGCCCCCTTAGTTCATTAAATAATTACCTTGTAGGTCTAGAAGAACCTCTCGAGATTGTCTCCAAGAGCTTCACTTGGGATTGAGATAGTTGTTCCAATTTTTCCACCACTACAAGAAAAATCAAAATTAGAGACGGACAATTCGGTCTCTAATCCATCTGGAAACGGAATTCCAAATGGATTAGAGACGGAATTTTCGTTCTTTAAAATGCTGGTATCTAATTGTGTCCGTCTCAATTCCGTCTCTAATTAGGGACGAAAATATTCCGTTCTAATCAGACTAGAAATTAAAGTCTTAAGGTGAGTGAGACTGCATTCATATCTCTAACTTGAAAACAAAATTCCGTCTCTAATTAGAGACCGATTTGATATTCCGTCTCTGATTAGAGACGGAATGAAATCCGTCTCTAATTTGAGACGGAATCAAATCGGTCTCTAATTAGAGACAGAATGATTTCCGTCTCAGATTCCATCTCTAATTAATTTGTATGCAATCCGTCTCTAATTCGTCTCCATTTAGAGACAGATAAGTTTCCGTCTCTAGTTTCCGTCTCTAATTTCCGTCTCTAATTCCAATTTTTCTTGTAGTGACACGATGCCCTTGGTTTGTTGAACTTGATTGGCCATAGTTTTGGCCTACCTGACCATTGGTGCTTCAAGTCATTATGAGATAGTCAGAATCTAGTTCTTTAGTTCCTCTATCAAAGCTTAAAAATAATCAAATGCATTAGAAAATTGGTTTCTTTCAATTTGCTTCACCATTGCTTGAACAATTTCCTCTGGGTTATACATGACATCAAATCTGGTCTTGAGATTCTACAATTATCATTGGCATCTTCAAGCAATGAGTCCCACCATGCGTGCCAAAAATATGTTGATGATATTTTGGAATTTCACTTCAACTACATTTAGAAAAATGTGTAGATGTGCCATGAAATTAAAGTGTTTCCAAACTAATATTATGCCGAAAATCAAACTACTGGCTAAACGAAAAATTAGGTTCCCTGGTTCTCTTGATAGTTCCCCATAATCTAAGTAAAAATGTTACAATAAACTGAATAAAATAAAATGAAAGTGAAAGAATTCTTTGGAGAAATTGTTGTATTTCACCAAGACAATTGAAATGAAGAGTCTTGTGCAAAGTACTAAGAAATTGTTCTATTTCACTAGGAAAATTGAAATGACAAAGTACTGCATAAATAAAAGAAGCTTGAAAAACCTTACTGGGATGATTAAACTACTAGAAGTGATTCATTGTTGTTGATTGATCGGTTGTTAGTCCTTTCCTTGTGAGGACTCTCCTCCTTTTATCGAAGTGCCTTATCCAAGTTCTCACTTCCTCACTTTTCTCCACTACCCCACTTCCTTAAGTAAATGCCCACATCTCTTTTAGGGAGGCTTACTCCCCTTGTTTTCTCCACCACCTCAAATAATTGCTCACATCTTCTTGCCATGTTCTGACTTTGAGAAAAAAAAATTTGTTTGACCTCAAAGAAATTTTAAAATATTTAGAAATACCCCTGGACTTTTATATAAGATTACTTAAATGGATCTAGGGCTATCTCTCTTGGATTCTAAATACAATTTGTGGATTAAACCAAATTTTAATTTGGGTGCAAACATGCATATATATTTATATAATTATTACTTAAAACTTCTCAAACAAGTTATTTGGGAAGTATTGGTAAAAAATAGTTTCCAATAGTATTTTTTATGTATTTTTTAAAATTCTTATTTGATCTTTAATTTGTAGAACAAAAATCTATTTAAAAACTAAAAATGTTTATAGCTTATTTTCTATATTTTGAAATATTTTTTGGAAATACGTTTGATATATAATCTTTATGCTAATTACTATTCATATGCCATATAAAATTTTTTAAATAATCATAAAAATTAAAATTAACTAAAACCAATTAAAAGATGCAATCCTTAAAGACATGTTCAAGTGGGGAAAAATGTGGGACAGGAGAATGGAAGTTCTAAGTTCCAGTGACAACGAAAAATATGCTAATAATCATGATGCATTCATTTACTCTTGATTAATAAAAAATTGTTACGTGCTATTAAATTGAAGAGACTGTAATCAATTATCGGCATTAAATACCTTAAAAGCGTCAATGGGATCGTTATAGGAGCAAATCACTATAAAAGGCTGTCAAATGCACACGTACAATTTTGTTTGTTAAATTATTGTCAATTTTTCTTCAAAACTTTCTTTAATTGAACTATTAGAAAGTGTTGTGGTGATTTTTGAATCTCACACAAAATATACAAAATATAAGCATGCGGACGTACCAAGAAATTAAAGCGTTTTCAAACTGGAATGACTCGTAGATCAAACTTCTAATCAGGCTATATAGGTGATGGAGACATGGCTAAGGAATAAAGTGTGGACCCACTTGAAATCCCACTAGGGCCGATGACACGAGTCAGGGCTAAGAGATTCGAAGAAGCCCTTAATGTTTTAATTCAAGTAGCCCAAGTGGAAGGTGCTTAGGTGTTCAACTCCAAAGAGGAAACAAAGATGGTCCACGTCATTAAAGTAAATTCAGATTTGGACCAAGACCCAAGGCGTTTGACTCATTGATTTGCTGCTATTTTTTGGAGCTAATTTGCTATAGATTTGGTATTGATTTGCTGTTGATTTAGTGATGATTTGTTCCTAATTTACTGCTATTTTAGAGCTGATTTGTTCCTAATTTGTTGGTGATTTGTTGCTGATTTGGTGCTCATTTATTACCAAGTCTTGTCCTAAAATTATCTAGTTTCCTTTCTAGTGTTTGGCCGAATATTTAGTTTCCTTAGTGGTCGAATCTTTGTTTATTCTTCATATTTTTGGGCTTATTTATAGGCATGTTATCCCTACTTTCTTTAGTTTACAAATTAATAAAATCGAGAGTTTAAATTTTTCTTTGGTTCTTGAAAGAACTCTTTGAACTTATTTGTTATTCCGTGGCTTTCATCAAGACTTATCAATCGGATCTCCATCACCAATTGTGACGTCCTCATATACCAAGGTTCTTTCTTCCCTATAAGCAATAGGTCGAGGTCATCCATCTAAGCCGAATACTAGAGCGGTTCTTCCAAGCTAATTCAATCACGGGTCTTTTCACAAGTTAGCGAGGTTCATATCAGTAGGATCTTTGGTTCCCTTGAGAGTTCTCCAGAATCAAAGTGGAAAATGTACATATAAGAATATTAAAGGAATCAATTGCTGAAAATAAAGTGTTAGATTTCCTTGAGAATGAATGAAATAACACGGTGCTGAAAATAGATAGATTTGAATGATGGGAAAATGTGCAAAAAACCTAATGTTGTGCAGATATCTCACTTACACCTAGGAATTTTTTTAGTCAAGAAACCCACGCAGTTTACTTTCATATCCCAGTGCTTTGCATGGCGTCCGAATCGTTAAAGTGATCAAGCGATGTTAAAGTGATGATTGAAAGTCTTCTTGATGGCATCAACATGGGACCCACTCTCCTCTCTCCTCACTCTTCTTTCTCCTCTCTTCTCTCTCTTCCCTCCTCTCTTCTCTCTCCTCTCCCTTCTCTCTCTCACCGATTGGACCTAAACCCTCACTCACTCACCCCACCCACCCACCCATCCGCCCAAACCTTTTTTATATATTTTATTTTACTCTTCATTTTTGTTAAACTTTATTTTAGTTTTTAAAATATAATAAATAAAAATTCAAAATAAGAGCCCGTCGGTTTGTTTACCATTTTTAAACGAATATAACCTTGAAAACGATTCCATCAGTGTCTATTAAAACAGTTTGTCAGTACCGCTGTAGCTCACTCGATCTCCGGCGTCACCGGCTTTAGTTTTATTGTAAGTTATATTAGTGCATATTTTGGTTTCATGTTTTTGAAAACTATTATTGAGCAAATTTTAAAACGAAACATCATTTGCTGTTATTTGAAAACTGTTTTTGTTAACTGAATTTAATGTTTTAATATGTTATCTAATGTTTTTCAGACAAAAAAGATATTGTAAATCAAAAATGTTTTCTATGTTTTTCTTATTTTTGTTGTTTTTCAAAACAAAAAAACAGTTTCTAAAAATGGTAAACAAATCGACAGGCCCTTATTTTCCTTTTTCCCCTCGATTACTTTCTGATGTCATCTAATCCCGAGTAAAATAAGCAACCTGTTAAATTAGCAACCTTGGATTTGATGCAAGTTTTATTTAAGAGGGTGTGTTATTGTTTCCTCTTCTAATTTGTTATCATTTTCTTAAATCAAATGAAATAATATTTATATCGAAAAGTCTCAAGTACTCTTATGTGGTTCAAATTTGACCAGGTTCTTACATAACATCAAAGAAATGTTCCATTATTTTTATCCTTAATTTCCAGTCGGCATCTCAATAAAATGTAACATTGTCATCCATTTATGGTGTGTGTATAATTTTCGTTCATTAATAGAAAACTCAGAAATGAGATTCAAATTTTAATTAGCATGTGCTGAAAATCAATAAATGTGAAGTGCTTATATCAAAATTTTAATTCCATTAAGGGGTGTTTGGTAAATTGGAATAGGGAATGAGAATAAAGAATCCATTTCCAATCTTAATTTTCATGGAATGTAATCAATAATTCGATGACATTCCTAATGTTTGGATTAGTTTAAGAATCTTATATGGGAATGATTGATTATTTTCATTCTATTGTGTGATAATACTAGGAATTTGAATGAAAAAAGATTGACAATAATATCATATCACGTGATTTTAAGTAATTTTTATTTCAATAGTAAGTGTATATATGAAAATGAATGGAAAACAATATGAAAAGAATATAAATTTGAATTTAATTATCAAGTAACAGAAAGTTGAATTTTACTTACAAAAAAGAAATTTAAACTATTAATATTATTAAAGGTAGTTTTTGAAATTTAAAAGCTCAGATTAAAAAATTGTTGATAAATTAAATTTTAATATGAATGAAAATCTTCCATTTTTGTTTAACCTAACTATTTTTAGTAACAAGAAAAAGAGAAATAATTTTATTGATTCAAACTAGCAATACATTCGATAGAAGTATAAAATCAAATTCGCTAAAAACTTTAGAGGATGATACAACATCCAAGTTAATAGCATAAATAATCGGTTCAAAGCCTAAATATTTAATAATCCTATAATGTGACTACAATGTGAGAACAAAACACAAAATTTATGATGAAAACCATCACCCTGAAAACCCTAAGATCATTAATGCCTAATCACTAAGAATCATAAACTAGAAAGCGTGCACAGATCCATTGGAGATGAATAAACTTGAATCGAATTAGTGTTGGTCTTCCAAATTTCAATGATATCCAGAGAGAGTTCCTCAAATCTTCTATGTTTCTTTCTAAGTGAATGGGTACTTTTAGAATGAATGGGTACTTTTAGAATGAATGAACAAACGTTGACTTTGGGGACCAAAACCCTTTTTATGATAGAGAAGTGACACTTCAAAAGTGTCTCTTCTCTATTACTATTTTATTTTGGCCCATTATCAAAATAAACTATTATGCCTCTACACGTAGAAGAACACAATGCAACCTGATAAAAAAAAAAAAAAAAAAGTCTTTCAAAATTTGAACTTTAGGAGATCACTTGAATAAGGCTAGTAAAATCATTTAGGTTCACAATACGAATTAAACACATAGGAGCTCACAATTAGAATAATAATCCAACAATCTCCCACTTTGGCTATATGTGCAACCTTATAATTACGTATTGTAAAAATAACAATATGAGCTCAACTTAATTTTATTACCCAAAACATGTATTAGAAAACTAATCTAGACAGTCAATTGTATCAACATTGGATCATAGCTGCCTTTGTCACATTTTTCGTAACTCGACCTATCAATGGTCACATGTATTAATATGATTGAGTGACAAGGATGACAATGTGAATGTGTAGCATGGAAATTTCATGTTATGTGATCTTAACATGCCAATTTTCTAATAGGTAACTTTATTCTTTAGTGAGATCAAATCAAAATTAGTTACGATTATTCGATAAGCAAGCGAAGTTCTCACGAACATAAAACCTTAAAATATTTATAAATGAAATATCTAGAAATATATCTATAACAAAAGCATCTCATATACAAACTCCCACTAAAACTGAATATCCTCATATAATATGACACTCAAACTAGCAATATGTTGATGAAAAACCTTGGGTGGCAATCATTTAGTAAGAGAATCAACAATCATAGAGTTTGTCTTGATGTGCTTTCACATAAACAATTATGCATTCTAAACTCTTTCTTTAACAACGAAAACTTGATGTCAATGTGCTTTGACTTTGAAGAGCTTCTATTATTGTTAGAATATAACACTACTGAGTTATTGTCACGGTATAACTTTAATGGTCTTTCAATTCCTTTTACCACACATAGCCCGATGACAAAGTTTCATAGTCATATCCCATGGTTGGATGCCTCATAGTAATCTATAAACTCTACTGCCATAGTTGAGGAAGCTATAAGTGTTTGTTTGGCACTCCTCCAATATATAACTCATCAATCTAGCATGAAAACATAACCTGATGTGGATCATTTGCTATCTTGACATCTAGCAAAATCGGAATCAGAATACCGAATGATCTCTATATTGTTTGATCTCTAATATGTGAGCATGAAATCTTTTGTTCTCTTTAAGTACCACATGACCCGTTTGGCTGCTTTCCAATGGTCAACTCTAGGGTTACTCATATATCTGCCCAACATGCTAATTATGAATGCAATATCCAGACGTGTACATACTTGAGCATACATAAGACTCCCCACTGCTGATGCGTAAGGAATCTTTTTCATTTCCTCAATTTTAAGATTATTTTTAGGGCATTGAGTAAGACTAAACTTGTCTTCTTTAGCTACAAGTGTATCTCCAGGTGAACAATCCTTCATGCCAAGTCTATTCAACAATTTTTTGATATAGCTCTTTTGTATGATAACCGAAGGAAGGCTGCTTGAAGCGATCTCATAGTATTTGTATACCTCATACAAAAGAGGCATTCCCAAGATCTTTCATCTCAAAATTCGTTGAGAGAAGTTTCTTAGTTTCATGCAATAAGCCTATATTGCTACTAGCAAGTAGAATATCATCGACATATAAAACTAGGAAGATAAGTTTACTCCCACTGAACTTATGATATTCACAATCCTCAACCAAATTTACCTGAAAACCGTTGGAGGCAATAACTTGATGAAACTTGTGATACTATTCATAGGAAGCCTGTTTGTGATGCTCCAACCCGAAGGTGTTGACCAAATATAACTTGTATGCTCATAAGAAGAAGAATTTTGTCACTAAACTCAATTAAAGATTTAATTTGGTCTTAAAAACTGCAAGTGCACAGGCCGTACAAGTAATAAAGTGGACCTATAAGTCCGGATATCGTTCCCACAGAGATTGAAAAGAATTTAAACTTCAACTACCCCCAACTACTCAAGTTCTACACTATTTGAACATCCAGTTTAGAAAATTTAGTAAAATAATAGAATTTTAATAAACTGGAATCTAAACAAAATAAAAGGGAAACAAATTTTCAAATCCTAAATATAAAGCCCAGGTAAACCCAGTTATTCTTTGGAAGTAGACCTTTGGGGATTTCAACATTGTGAAATTATCAATTCCTGCATCATAATCTAATTCTATTCTCTCCTGAGTTGGAATTTGAATTTGTCAAGAGGCAAGGTAGTAAAGTTTGGATTCCTCCTCTAACCATACTTTTCATTGAGTAGAGATTCATATTTCTTTCTGAATCATGATTCTAATAAATTACTTGTAATTAAAATTTCTCTATAAGATCTAGGTATTTTTCTTTTCTAATACTTCATACCAATTTCTTATGACTATTGATTTCTTGCTTCCTAAGAAAGGGCAATTGCTAGATTTCTACAAAATGAATAATGTCTCATCCTTAAGATCTGAAAGAGTTTTCCCTTTCATTGATTAGATCTCAACTAACATGGGATCAGATCATTCCTCTAGACCCGGAGAGATCTCTAATTGATTAAATTAATATCACTCAACCCTTCTCAGACCATGAGCAAATTGAGGATTTATCTAAGTAACCTTTCAGAGCTCATTAGTTCTTCAATATTAGTATAGCATACCCCCAAGTAACTAATCTATGTTCTCAGGAATCGCCATCTCTGTGTCACTCAGAGGGCCTCCTGAAAATCAGAGCCAGATAATAATCCTTTCATGGGTATTAGATACTAAGATTGGGAACAATTAATTTCACAACATCACCATCCAAATAAATTCAAAACCCTCAACTAAGGAAATTTATTCTCATTGTGTAGAAATGACAATAACTAACATCAGATCATTCCCAGCATAAGTTGTGTTCTCAGCTTGGATTCTGATTATACGAAATCTTGATCGGGGAAAATTCCTTTGTAATTGCAATGAAGAAATGAGTTCTAGCTTTTGTCTAGAGTTCATTGAATTCAAGCGATATCGTAAATGAATTTCAGATTTAAATTCAACTTCAAAACTTGAACAATTTCTTGTTTCAAATCCGATAAACAAATTAAGCGATCTACTCTAAATCTAATGCGCAAAGAAAAGAAAAATAAAGAAAAGAAAGAAAGAAAAATATAATACAAAGAGTCCTCGGCTCAGTACTTCACAGTTCGTCAAATGCTGATTAGTTGCATCACTTTTCGCGATCGTTTCTGACTATAGGCGCTAAAGTTTGGGCCCTAAAATTAAGGCTATGTGTGAATCCCTAAAAATTATGGCCTAGATTTGCCTTCTCTGTCGCAACCTAGAAGTTGTGTCGCAATAGAATTTTGTGTCTTTGTTGTAGGTATGCTCGTTTGTCGCGACTTAAAGATCTTGTGCTCCTTCTTGCTTGATTCTCGACATATCATGTTTTTGTTGTGGCGATCTTCTTTCTTTCGATATGATAACTCTGTGTAGCCAGTTTCCTTTAATCGTGACAATATTTTGTGCATTCCTTAAATAGTTATGTCGCAACATCAATAATCATGTCACAACACAGTTTCAGTGCAGCTTTTGCAAGTTGGTGTCGCAACCCAAGTTTTCATGTCGCGACAACATCTCTGTTCAAGTTATGTAGCAACATTGTCTTGTATTATCCGCATTTCTGTCGCGACCTAGAAAGTCTTTCACGACAGAGGCTTGTTGCCACTTAGCTTGACTTCTTGTCACAGCTTTGTTCTAATGTTGCGATATGGCTTCTTAGTGTTGTCAATATTTGTTGTCGCGACAAGACTCTTCTGTGTTCAGCTTACTCGTTCTACTCATTTGTGGCGCTGACTCGAGTCCGTTGACCACGAATCAACTGCGAAAAACACGTGTCTCATTTCGCTGAGTAGATGGCCTAATAGGGCCCATCATCCATACTCGTCCATGCAGTTACAAAACCATACATTTCTATAGATTCAAGAGTTATTACATCACTCTTAAAACAAAACATATATTAAAACTAATTCGTTCTAACATATACACAAAACATGAATCAAGGCCACAACCCGGCCCGCTTCATAGTCCCGGCCTCTAAGGAGAGCCGTCTACAGTGCACGTCCTGTACCTGGAAAGGGGATCCCACGACGGGGTGATCAAAGCCAAGTAGTGATAATATCCTACAAGGGCTACTCCCCACCTAAGTGCTCATGCAATGGAAAACACACACATTCAAGTGAATTCATGATTCCTACTTGAATGTCTACATGCCCAATCCCATGCCTCGATCCTTGGCTCCTCATGCAGTATATTTCCATGTATGAAAATGGTTTTTCAAACAAAAATATTATTTGTTTATTCGTGAGCAACCCTCCAATATAAGTATGTTGGACAATCCTCCGAGGTGAATTTGTTGGACGACTCTCGAAACAATTCATGGGCCTCTTTGACGTGAATTGTTGGATGATTTCCCAACACAATTCTTCGGACAACCTTCTGATAAAATTTTCTTTTGACAACCCTCAGATTTTCATTCGTTTGTGGACATACTCCGATAACCCTTTCTAGCCAACCCTCCGAAAACATGTCATGTATTCACACCTACTGTTCTAAGGTGCCCCAGTGCGTATGAAATGCATTATGCCATTTTCATACAATACATGTTAATATATCAAGCATGCATATATTAAAAAAATTTACACACAACAACATGTTATTCGAACATAGAAATAACACACAACCAGGTCATAATCTTGGAGCCATCCAACCGGGTGCCTCACGGCCCCTTCACAAACATGAACCAGTTTGGTTCCAATCATCCATACAACATCAAACAACCAGAAAACCTAGAAACTTTTAGTATCCAGTTCAAACCCCAACCCACCACAGTCTTGGACTATGTGAAACCGGTCATAGAAATCTTCTATCCTTCAATCCCAAGTTTTTTGGAACTAAACCATATGGCCTCTCATGGCCTCCATGAACAACCCTACCACCATACTTGTCGATAGCCTAACATGCCATACAATGGTCATGTTATATCCGACTATACACCTACACTTAACCATACCTTTGCACACTTGGTGAAAAACATAGATTTAAGTGGGTTATGGTCACCTTGTCCACCACAGGAATATGAATGAAATCTTTACTCAATGGGATTTGCATAGGGTCCTGGGAACTCAGAAATAGAGTTCGGACCAGAAGAAGTTATGACATACGAGTTGGAGATCTCAAATGAGTGGCCAAACCCTACCTAGCCGGCCTACGTGACACGACCGACCTACTTGCGACCAGCTCCAATACCCACTGCCCTCCATAGGAACATGGATGGAATCTTGACTCAATGGGATTTCCATAGAGTCCAAGAACACCCAAAACGGAGTTTAGACGAAGAAGTTATGACCTTTCAAAGTTGGAGGTCTCACATGAGTAGCCAGCCCTACCTAGTCAGCCTACCTGACTCATTCCCGTCGACTGTCACGCACAAATTAAAAGATCCAACGCCTTTATAGGTATATGGATGGAATTGGGACTCAATGGGCTTTCCATAGAGTCTAAGAACACCCAAAATGGAGTTCGGACGAAGAAGTTATGACCTTCCGAAATTGGAGGTTACACATAGTCAAACACAGCGAGCTGACCTGACTTGACCTAGCCGAGCTAACCTGACCTGGACGAGCTCACCTACTGCCCTCCACAGGAATATGAATGGAAATTTGACTAATTAGGCTTTCCATAGAGTCCAAGAACACCTGAAACAGAGTTCGGACGAAGAAATTATGACCTTCCGAAGTTGGAGGTCACACGTAGTCAAACCCAGCTGAGCTGACCTGACTTAGCCGAGCTGACCTGACCTAGCCGAGCTGACATGACCTTGGACAAGCTCACCCCACCCCTCCACAGGAATACACGGAATCTAGACCACTGGCTTTCCATAGAGTCCAAGAACACCCAAAACGGAGCTCGAACGAAGAAGTTACGTCCTTCGGAAGTTGGAGGTCACACGTAGTCAAACCTAGTCGAGCTGACCTGACTTAGCCGAGCTGACCTGACCTAGAAGAGCTGAGATGACCTGGCTAAGCTCACCTACTACCCCATAAGCAGAAGATGGAATCTTGACCAATGGGTCATAGAGTCCAAGAACAAACAAAGTCTGATCGAAGAAGTTATGACCTTCAAGTAAGAGGTCACATGTGTCAAACCTAGCCGAGCTAATCCGACTTGGCCTAGTCGACCTAACCTAGCCGAAATGACCTTCGACCGACCGAAGGACTTCCGCATGACCTCTCGTCCGCTGACCTCTAGCTGGTCGAAGACCGCCTCGGCCGACCTCTAACCGGGCTGACCTCTAACCAAAGAGAATCTAGCCGGGTCACCCTCTCCATTTAGGGATCATTCAGTAGTAAACAAACCATAACTTGTCTACGTAGATAGTCCAATTGAGAAATTAAAAGCCTAAAATCAATTTCACTAATGTGGCTACAATTTATCTGAAGGACTCACTGCCAAATTTCCTTTATTTCCCACCCAAAAACCAGTCCTAAACCCTGGCTAATGCGTATGATAAAAAAACAGGGTGACTTCCCTTGGTTCAAAATGCAACCAAACATTCCCCTTGGGGCAAGACACCACCACACAACCCTTAGGATAGAAAATAACCAAAGTAGGAGAAAACCTACCTCTTTGAGTTTTTTGAAACTCCTCGATTCCGGTCTCTACTTGTAGCTCTTGTCACGAGGAAAGACTTTCCCTCTTGCTTCACCGGAAACCGATGGTCCAATCGTCGGAAAATCTAGAGAGAAGGTGGTTCTCCTCTAACTATTCCTCCTCAAATTCATATTTGCCTTCTCTGTCTCCTTTTCCATCTCTCCCAACTGGTTAGAGAAGATAGAAGTCAAGTGAGATGTCCTCACTTGCTACTGGTCCAAATTTTAAGTGGCTCCTTGATTACTCCTTTATCACCTTATCCATCTACCTGATTTCTCTCCAATCATGTGTGTTTCCACATGTCTCTTCGAGTCCCACTTGAGCTATTTGTTTGACTAGCCTCCACTTGACACATGTCTCATCTTGAGCCACTTATGCTCAAGTGTCCCCGCACTACTCCTATGCCTCAAAAAACGTGGAAATTCGAATGTCTCAATTCACGAATCTGATGTGGTGAAGCTAAGTTTCACGACGCATTCCAAATCTGAAGCTCGCTCATCATCCGAGACCTAGAAAATTTTCGGATTTCAACCAAAAATTTACCGCTTCACCTTCCTTAAAAACTGATCTTCCGGTTTCACAAGAGCACC
Source organism: Tetrastigma voinierianum (assembly GCA_016808115.1). Lineage (NCBI taxonomy): Eukaryota > Viridiplantae > Streptophyta > Magnoliopsida > Vitales > Vitaceae > Tetrastigma > Tetrastigma voinierianum. The sequence continues at coordinate 18,866 of JAEQBH010008649.1, forward strand.
CATTTTGTTATAAGTTAAGCACATAACTTCTTTGCACAAAAGGAACCTTTTTCGTGACTCCAGAAAGTCCGTCGCGACCTCGCTTCTCTCTGTTTAGCTTATTTCGTGTTGCGCACAATAAAATCTTATGTCACGACATAGACTTATCTCCTCAGCCTGAGCTTATGTCGCAACGCTGGTTCCTCATCATGACGTGCCGCCCAAACAAGTAAGCGTCACTAGTCACGACATAAATTCTTGTCAGTGAACTGAACTTCTTCTTCAACCGCTCCTCCATGTAAGACGCGTCACGACGCAGTAGATTCCCGCCGCGACATAGATCTCTGTACCTTCCGATATTTCATTATGTCACAATATAACTGATCTTTATCTCAACTGGCTTCTTCCCATTTCTGGTCGCGACATGCTCTCTTTTGTTGCGACATAAAGCTCATCCGCTAATTCTTTAGATCTTGTGTTGCGACACGTAAAATATTGCTGCTGCAACACGCCTTCAGCCATTTTCTTAGATGTTTGTCGAAACACCTAACTCTATTAAACAAAACTACCGCAATTGTTGTTTTTCTCTCTTTCTTGCCGGAAATCTCTCATTTTGAATTAACTCCCCAGAAATACAAAGTTTGTAAATATTCCATAATTTGGCATTAAACGTCTAAAAATACTAAAAAACAAGCGTAAAATGATTAAAATAGATGAGTTTAAGACTTATTATGGGTCCTGCTGATAACCCATCAAATCATGCACATCTGCATGTCGATGATTCGATGTCCACGCCGTCAACTTATTCACAAAAATTCATTTCTATATTTTTCTCGCAAATGTATACAACTTCCCATATTATTATACAAGAGTTTGATATACAACTCTTTTACAAGCTAAAATATATCAAAACAAATTGTCTCAATATATTTTGCTAGCAAACATGTTGTCTGCCAAGGCCAACCCGCCTCTCTTCATACTCACGACTCGAAGGAGCGACGGCCCTCTCATGTACCCAAAAGGGTGATCCCACCCACAGGCGAGCAAAGCCCATGAGATATATCTCCTGCAAGGCAATTCCCACCATGCACATGTAATGCCGCCACGCCACACACCTAATGCCTCGAGGTCGGCGAGAGTAAGATGTGAATCATGACCCAACCCGAGTCCTCACCGATTCTCAATACATATGTCAAGTGTGAAAAACCGCCATGAGCCGCCCGCCCATGACCATTTTTCCAAACAAAATCTTTACTTTATTTTATCGACAGCTTCCTCCAAATATAAAGGGACAGCTTCATCAGTATTTTTGGTCAAGCCTCCGAGAAGGCCATGGACAATCTCCAAAACTACTTATTTCTCGTGAAGAGATAGGTTTCGATATATATATATATATATATATATATATATACATACATAGTGGGATACTCAAGAATCATTTGTATTTTTATGTACCATCGAACCTTGTAGAAATGACAGTATTTATAATTTCATATGCACTCACACTCATGTCATGCGATGCCCCATGCATAAATGCAATGCAAGTGTTACAGATGTCACTATATGCTACATGTATGCTACGTGTCTCATGCAACATATAAATCACACATTACATGTCAAGTGTCATGGATAAACAGTGTTTAACGATATAATTATTTTCATTTTTATCCCACATATATCACATGACAATTTCACACATTAACATATTATTCACTTACGTAATAACATACATTGTCATTCAGTGTTATAAATCTCACTATTACTTCACCGAAAATCTAGGCTTAGTCTAGAAATTCTAGCTTTATAACATCATGAAAAATTCAATACACTTCCCGTCAGCATAGCCCCGAGTGACGCATACAAACGGCTCAAAACAAGTCGAAACCAAAATGCACTGCTCAATTGTCCGTGACCTAGCCCACTGCTCAACCCATGTTTTGGCTAGGCACTTCATATTATTAAATTTTGGACTCAACCAGCTTTCCATAGAGTCCAAGAATGCACAAATCGGAGTTCGGACAGGAAAGTTATAGTCATCCTGTTAGTCATCATCTGGCAAAGTAAATTCCGGCATACCCCCCGCTTTCCATTATGCCCGATTGGCCCGGACGTTTGCTCGCCGAGATGGTCCAAGAACTCATACATCAAACCATGATTGTCCCACAACAAAAAAAAAAACATACAACACAATGAAATACCCGCCCGGCTGGCGAAATCGCAGCCTCTATTCACCCGTTCGCTAAAACTCGTCACGACATAAGATACCCCGTCGCAACACCACTATAAAACTTATCGCATGAAGACTACAATTTTCTGTCACAACCTAAAATCTCTTTGGCCTTAACCAAGCTCCTATCGCAACCCCCGACTCTCTCGTCAGATCGCTCCTTGGCCACGACAAGAACCTTCCTGTCGCACATGGGGCCGGGCCGGGTTTCAGGCGATTTTTCTATCGATCGAGCATTTTTATGCTATACAGAGTTGGCTAAGGCAAGGAGAAATTATGTTGCGACGGAGCAATTCTATGTCGCGATAGAGTTGGCCAGGGTAAGGAGAATTTTATTTAAGACAGAGGGATTTTACATTTACACAGAGTTTGCCACAATGTAAAGCTCGCGCACATGACAAATACTGGGAAAGTGCAAGGCCGGTGCACGATAAAGTGTGGCGCGTTGTGTTGTGTCGCAATATAGGAGGCTACGTGACGCATGTGGCAGACAAAACCAGGCCAGGCGAATGACAGCCCGGGAGCACACCACAGAAAGGTACACATAAATTCTCGTCTCTGCAAAGAATTCTCTCTGTCGCCATTGTGACTTAGACAAGGACAAAAGAAAAAAATATCCCCAGATTTGGGGCTGCCACACGCTTTAAGACCGATGATTTCTTTTAATTTACATAAACCATCAACTTTGATCCCCTAAATACAAAGTTTTATGGTAGTACCATATACAACTCAAGTAATGTTACCATTGAGAAACAACGTCTGCTAACCATCTAATGTAGCACTCAACCAAAATGAACCACTTAGTGATATTATATCCCAAAGGAGTTTTTCGCAGAAACTAGAGAGGGAAAGTTTCATAGCTCATGCCTCTCTTTGAGTGAAAAACCTCTGCGACACCAGCTTAGCTTGTCTTTTTTGATTATTCGCTTGAATTTCTTGGTTTTGAATATCCATTTACAAACCAATAGGTTTCTAAATCATCGTAATTCCAACAAGATCCAAACGTTGTTTCGCTTCCGCGATTCCCATCCCCATCCTTCATGGCACCAATCCAATTTTGTGAGAATTGAACTTATAAAGCTTCTTGTTGAAGATTGGATTGGATCATCTTCTCTACTAATTTTACATCAACCTGTTCTGAAGAAATACGATATAATCATCCTGTAATCACATTTCTCCTTTCTGTGATCTCTACACGGCAATTTTTGAGGTTGTTGAGTTTGTACTATAGAATTTTTATGAAGAACTTCACTGTCATTCAGCGAAAGCATCATTCTGAATTGTAATATTTGTAAGTAAAATAACTTCTTAATCAATGTTGTTTATGCCTGAAGAAACATTATTGTTTTTGTACCATAGCAACATCTTGAACAATGTTAAAATAACTCATCATTGTCGCTGAGTAATACTTAGACAAAAAAAAAAAGAAGAAACATCAGTATGAGAACTCTGATCATGATTATTCTTCTTGTTCTTCTTCAAACCAACACCCATGTTATTCTCCTCCAACTTTCAAACATCCTCAAAAAGAATCTCGGCATTTATCTCAAAATGATTTATCATGATCACAAAAACTTAAAGCCTCGAGAGGGTTCGCATAACCAACAAAGTAGCAAATAACTTTTTTTGTGTCCACTTCTTTCATTTAGCCTATAAGGTTTATGGAGCTGACAACTTTAAATATGGTGTTTAATTTCAGCTTTTCCAATCCACAACTCATAAGGCTTTAGCTACTACTTTTACTTGGTACCCTATTAAGAATGTACACTCGCGCAGATTTAAATGCCCCTAAAGAGATTTAGGTAAAGTAGAACAGACTAATCATATCTCTGACCATATCCCGGCGTTCACCTCGTCTCAGAACACCATCTTGGCTGCTAGCCACTTCGATATTGTGTATTGCAGAACGATCCCACAATCCTTGAGGAAGATAACAAAAGGTCTTAGTCGTTATTCTCCCAAGCCATTATATTCACCGGATAATATCACTCGCCAAGGGGTCATATTTTGGACAAGGTTAATTCACGTTGGAGTTCAACTTTGGCTTTATGAAACTTGAGAACACATCCAAAGCTTGAGACTTCATGAATCAAATATAGGTACCTATACCTTGAATAGTCATCTATGAACGTAATAAATACCGACCATTCCAAGAAGCTATGGGGAATGGTCCATAAATATTGGTACATGAATTAGTTCTCGCATATTTGTACATCTATTGACACCTAATTTCCTTCTATTTTGAGCCCCATTAATGCACTGAATGCAAAACTTGAAAATATGTCATATCGAGAATCAAGAATTTCTTATTTGACACAAACCTTGAATTCTCCATTTAGAGACATATCTTTAATCATTTAGAAAGGCCATAACATTATAGAATCCTTATCAAGCATTTATGTTTTGTACCACGGTACTTGCATACAAGGTTTCATTGGAAACAGAGGCAACAAAGATCCAACAAATAAAGGTTGTCATGCACAGACAAAGAACCAGTACCAATAACATTTGAATTTAAAGAAATACTAAATTTCGAATTTCCAAATGAACAATAATATCCAGATTTGTCCAATACAGAAAATGAAATTAAATTCCTTTTAAAGGATGGTACAACATAAGTTTCCTTTAAATCCAAATAAACACCAGTTTTTAATAACAACCTAAATGTCCCTATGACCTCTACTTTCGTGGTTTTTCCGCTGTCTACATAGATGAATCTTTCAAGATTACCTGGTCACACTCTAAAGACAACCCTATAGGAAAATACTAAATTTATAGTAGGTACCTTGCAATTACCCAATTAAGTATGAATAGGTGCTGTAAGTTAACACCTCTTAACAAACTAGGATGAGAAGAGGTCTTCTAATACGCCTGCCAACAAATTGGGACACACTCTCTTGAAGTGACCACTTTTCATGTAAATACAAGAATTCCTCATCCTCATGCCTTTCCCTTCTTCTACTTGATATACCTTTGCAAAGGTCTTTTGTTAAAGTCCTTAGCTATCTTCATTTTATTCTTCTCGAGAAGTTAATGCTGTTCGAGCACTGCCTTATCTTTCTTTATCCTTTCCTCTTCTTGTACATAATAAGTAAAATGTCTATCTAAAGTCCATTTATCCCTTTCCCCGAGTATTATAACTCATAATGAATCGATCGAACAAAAGAAGAGGATATAAGAACCAAATGCACGGGGCAAGTCATCTGACAAATTGTAAATCTAAGGTGCCTTTAGCTTTTCACAATGTTGTATTCTCGTTGATACCCTTATACTCCTCCTTTGTTTGTAAAATTCATGCCAACAAGTTTTCCAAAAGAGCTTGTTTCACTTTTCATTTTAGCAAAGACTCATGCTCTGCAATATGAGAAATTTTTTTATAATAGCCAAAGGATAAAGCCCCTAAACGCTTCCAAATGGTTGCTTATACTACTTGGAAGGATTCAGTTAAATTGATTCATTCTACTTCTCAATATTAGCCCCACAGGCTTTCTGAGGTATAAGATGTTCCAACCTTTACAGGTCTAATTCCACATAAATGAGAACAATTTCAATTTTTCTCTTTCAAATCTTGAAATTGCTTCCCATTGAGCAGTGGAACCTATTAACTCGAAAGCATAAAGATTTGCAGCATTAGCAAGAGAGCGAATAGAAAAGCTGCAGCCAAACACATGTTCACATAAGTTCAAAACCAAATCATATAATAAAATTTAAATTCAAGTAAAAATCCCATCCCAAGATGCTAGGCACTCCATTAATGTCTTGTCTTGATAAACATTAGCTTTGTGTAATTGGGTTTCTTGTCAGAGTGATCAAACACCGATAAAGTATGAATCAAAATAATGAATATCTCCGTATATTCATCATTTACATGTAAAGTCAAATGTTCATCACATGTTTATCAACACAGTGCGCATACATCGCCAAATATTAATTTTCTTTGGGTCAATCAATATTCTCATGATATACTCATACCATCTATACTGCTTCACATTTTTTTATTCTTTTATTTTTGAATCAAACTCAACTTCACAAGAGAGAGATCACTTGGTGATAGTTGCTACAATTAATCTTAATTCAAATAGGTATATATCGTACAAGATTTGAATGTGAAATTTATACCTAAAATATTAAATAGATATGCACTTACAGTCTAATTCACTTTGGTCAATAATGTATGAATATACTTTAAGTTTTATGTGGGTTAGCAGCACTGCTTTGGTTCAATCCACCACCACCAGGTTTTAACCATGCACCATACCAGATCAGCATTGTCCATGGGAATTCATGACAAGATGTTATTTTGGCTGAGATAACTGAACCTCTTTAAAATCATTGATGCGCATAAAGATGTTCTTCAATATTATCAATCCATGCTCTAATGTGAAATCAACCACACTACAATAAAAAATCTAAGTGATCGAGGTGTTATCTTTGATGATCTAAATCTTCAACTGCCACTCTGGCATTCTGATTAAGAAACCAAGAGGATCATACAAAGAAGTACGAAACATATGATATTAATGTGGGGTGCTGCGTAAGAACTTGGATTTTTATAGAATCGTCTAATTTCTTTATGGAATCAAGCTCATCGAGAAATTTGACACCAAGGATAACAACAAATCAATGTTTGTCAATATGATCCTAAGTTATGGAACCTTGGTAGAATATGCAATATTATTATTCATAGACATCGGACCAAGCCCGATGTATGTCAGACATCTCAAAGTGTATAAACTCTTATGGACATGTTTGATTCAGGCCTTTATATTTATCCAAACAGAATGCATATTATCGAAAAACCAAAATAATTCAGAAAGACTAATGAACGAAAAAGAAACCCGAGACTCATAGTAACATCTCATGGAATAGTTTGGTTCATAACCAAAACCATAAGACATTCACATCACCGAATTCAAACAACCATGGTGCTTGTCTCGGAGAGCATATTCCGATTTTTTTTTTTTACGAATTCAATTTAGCGCACTAAACCCTAAAAGAAAAGGTACATAATGTCCCCAACGATTATCCATACATCATTTCAAGGGTTCATTAGTATATAATAAAGGAAATCAGATGACCCATTAATCTATCATGCAAACATCGAAATAAAACTTTCTTCTCAAACACCAAACTTTCCTGAATCATTGATCAATTATTCAAAAATAAAACCAACACCACATCCTATTCTCAATGGGGCAAACATTTTTTGTTTGCATTTTTTTTAACGTCAAATCTAGACCCGAGATATATTATCCAAAGGGATAATACTCACCGCCTGAATCTTAAGGAACAAACCGAGAGAAAAAAAAAAGTGTATGAAACTATTCAATGCCAAACACCAATCTAACCGTGCTGATGTTTTGTGAATAAAACACTAAAGCAAAAAATAATATAATTCATAATGATCAAATCATGTTAGCTCTGATACCACTTGGGAGAACAAAACACGGACTTTATGGTGAAAACCATCACCCTAAAAACCCTAAGATCATTCATTAATTATTAAGAATCATAAACTGGAAGCATATCTAAATTCATTAGAGATGAATAAACCTGAGTCAAAATAGTGCTGGTATTCCAAATTTCAACGATGTCCAAAGAGAGTTCCTCAAATCTTCTCTGTTTCTTTTTTAGTGAATGGGTACTTTCGGAATAATGAACCATCATTAATTTTAGGACCAAAACTTTATATAGAGAAGTATGTTTAAGTGTCACTTCTCTATTATTATTTTTATTTTGCCCATTATCAATGAAGAAAGACTCTGAAGCTCAGATATTATAAAAACTATAAATTACAAGTACAAGAGGAGGCCTTATATAGGATAGGCTATACAACCTTAGGAAAATACAAATTACAATCTTAGGAAAATACAAAATAAATCTAACAATATAATAATCTAACATCCCCTCAAACCTTATAGGCCAAGAGAAACCATTCCAGTTTGGAAGTTAAAACCTCTAAAAGTTCCTAGAAGAATTGGTTAGTGAAGATATGCGCTTAACCGATCCTGAGAGGAAACGCATCGGCGTGGTGTGTACCCCGGCTGCATGCACGACGGCTGCCAAGTGACAATCAATCTCACATGTTTAGTACGTTCGTTAAAGACATCATTATGAGCAATTTGAATAGCACTTCGATCACGCGCTGAAGTTTAGTTGCACACCACTAACACCAAGATCCCATAAGAACCAACGTAACCAAATAAGTTCACCAGAGTAGCCACTAGTGCTCATATTATGCTTTGCGCCGAACGAGCAACGACCGCTTGCTTCTTTACTTTTTAAGAGATAAGAGTAATCACCAAGAATAAAACAATATCCTATAGTAGATCGATGATCACTGATCACGGCCAATCTCGTATCTCGAATATGCCCGAAGAGTTAACTTAAGAATGGAAGAAATGAAGCACCATCAATATGGTGCCTTTCTGTATATCGTTAATCCCGAGAATAGAAGCGCTACAACGAGGAGATCTAGGGGCAGCCATAAACTAACTAACTATATGAACTGCATAGGAAATATCAAGGCGAGTAACAAAGAGATAGATTAGACTCCCAACAAGTTGTCTGTAGAGAGTAGCATCAAATAGTGATTTGCCATTATGAGAATCAGAGGCGACAATTATACCAATGTGTGTGTCGACTATCTTGCTATCAATGATACTGGCTCAAGAAATCATATCAAAAGTATACTTGGCCTGAGTAAGATAATAACCATATGCAGAAGGAACTTGTAATTCAAGAAAGTCATTAAGAGGGCCGAGATCTTTCATTTCAAATTGACGACCAAGAAGGTGCTTTAGATCCTAAATACCCTGCATATCATCACCTGTAATAATCATATCATTGACATACAAGAGGATAATAGTAATACCATGACCGTAATCGTCTTTAGAAAAAGAGTTGTATCAAAAGAACTGCCTAAAAAACTACACAGAGATAGTAAATTGAACTTTGCAAACCATGCACAAGGAGCTTGTTTAAGACCATAAAGTGCCCAATGTCGTTTTAAATACTGTGAGGGGAACTTCGGAGGGGGTGTGAGAGTAACCAAGAGGAAGCTTCATATAGACTTCCTTTGAGAGTTCACCATTAAGAAAAGCATTTTTGACATCCATCTAAAAGAGTCGCCATTTACGAGCTACATAAACGACAATAAGAGTCATGACAGAAGAAAGTCGAGCCATAGGAGCAAAAGTCTCCTCATAATCAATCCCATACTCTAAGTAAAACCCCTGGTAACAAGGCAATACTTGTAGCGATCAACAGTGCCATCCGATCAGCCTGATCTTTATAAACTGAATTTACAACCATAGCGTATTTTCCAGAGTGTGGGAGATCAACCCTGCATCCCATGTTCCAAATTTTATGTATTGATCCAACTCTTCTTTCATAGCTTGTTGCCATAAAGGATTAGAGGAAGCCCATGAAAAGTCCGAGGTTTCTCGGAGAGAGAGGCAAGAGAGAGAAGCAATGAAAGTCATTTGATGTGAGAAGGGAAGAGCAGTTAGCCTGATGGGAACGACGGCGCATGAGAGTTAGAAGGACTAGCAGATCAATAAATACAGGATCAATGGGCACGCCGATGGACGGCAGACGTAAAGCTCATTAGATGCATGAGAAGGAACATCGGTAATAGAAGGAGAGACTCAACAGAGGTGGGAGACTTAGAAAAAGGTCGTGACAGGATCAATAGAGGGAATTATGAAACAGAACATAGATAGTTGGTAAAACATTTCAGGTTCCCAAAAGACCACATGTCGGGAAACAATGAAGACGTTTGCATAATGGGATCATAACACCTATAACCTTTTTACCAATTCCATATCCAATAAACAACACAAACGAGAACGAGATCAAGTTTGTTTCTTTCATGATCATGAAGAAGAACAAAACAGACACATCCAAAGACTCTATGTAAGTCATATGAGGGAAAAGAACCAAACAACAAATCATAAGGAGTTTGATTCTGATAAATGGGAGAAGGAAACCGATTGATGGTGTAAATGGCAGTAAGAGCATCTTCCCCCCAAAACTGAGAAGGAGTAGAAGCAGTAATAGTAGTAGCACGAACAACATCAAGAATCTCGACAAGCTCAAGGCCGCCGCGCATTTTGGCTGAGATGTCAAAGACAAGAGTGAATGAGGAATAATACCAAATTGACAGAATAGAGGTAAATTCATGGGCTTTATATTCTTGGGCATTATCAGATCTGAAAACTTTGATAGGTTTAGAAAACTGTGTTTCAATCATTTTGGTCAAGTCACGATATATTTGATAAATTTCAGAACGAGCAACGACTGTTTGTTTCTTGCTTCTCTAAGAGATAAAAGAATCACCCAAAAGACAACAATATCTTGTAGTAGATCGACGATCAGTGGGATCATCTACTCAATCTGCATCTGAATATGCCTGAAGAGTTAATGAAGAATGGGAAGAAAAATGAAGACCATCAAATATGGTGCCTTTTAGATATCAAAGAATCCTGAGAACAACAGCATAATGAGGAGATCTAGGGGCAACCATAAACCGACTGACTACATGAACTACATAGGAAATATCAAGGAAAGTAACAGTGAGATAGATTATACTCCCAACAAGTCATCAGAGAGTAGCATCGACACTGATTCATCATCACATGAGAATTGAGGGACAATGATAATTAATAGTGTAATGACTATCTCGCTATCGCTGATACCGCAGAACAGATCGTAAGTATATTTACACCCAGTAAGATAATAACCATATGCAGAAGAAGAAACTTCTAGACCAAGAAAGTAATTAAGAGGGCCGAGATCTTTCATTTCAAATTAACGACCAAGAAAGTGATTTAGATCATGAATACCCTGCATATCATCACCTGTAATAATCATATCATCGACATACAAGAGGAGAATAGTAATACCATGACCAAACCGTCTTAGAAAAAGAGCTGTATCAAAAGAACTGTGTGAAAAACCATGTTGAGAGATAGTAGAATCCCATTTTTCAAACCATGCCTCGAGGAGCTTGTTTAAGACCATGCTTCCACTGAGTTTTAAATACATCAGATCTGAGGGAACCCTGAGTATGAGAGCAATCAGAGGAAGCTTCATATAGACTTCCCTCCGAGAGTTCACCATTAAGAAAGCATTTGTACTTCTTCTACTGGCTTCTTGATTCCCGCTTGTCGCAATCATATGACTTTCTCTCGATGTTGTTCTACACTTCTACTTCTCTCTACCATATACACTACAAATGGTTCTCCTAGTGCATGTCTCTCATCTTGCAATAAATTTACACTAGCCTTGACTGTCAATGTTTACTGATTCCAAATCTCGCCATAATTCTTTCCTTTCTGGTGAGGGCAAATCTCACCGAACTTGGTTTTCTCTCAACCTTTCCTATATTGGGTGTGGTTATGTAGGATTCCCATGACAGATTGTCGACCGCCCGTAAGGTCGGAAGGTTGCTCTCGAGCTCATCTTTCTTCATTTACCGTCCTCTCGCTCTCCCTCGCTTCTGTCGTCTCAGGACAGAGCACTTCTTCTGCTTTATGGCATTCTCGCCTTGGTCATGGATTCATCTCTAGGGTTAAAACAACTAGTTTCTAGTGGTCAATAGTTCGGTTTCAAATAAGAGTTTTGATTGTATGCCTTGTCAATTTGGAAAACAAACTGGTTTACCATTTAATAATAGTGTTTTCCATGCTCTTTCTTCTTTTGATCTTATTCATTCTAATGTCTGGGGCCCCTCTCTCATTTCTACTCCGGGTGGGTCACGTTACTTTGTTATTTTTGTGGATGATTTTTTCCAATATACTTGGATTTATCTCTTCAAAAATCGCTATGATACCATGAAGAAAGACTTAAGTCTTTATATATTATAAAACTATAAATTACAAGTACAAGGAGGCCTTATATAGGCTAGGCTATACAACCCTAGGAAAATACAAATTACAATCCTAGGAAAATACAAATTACAATCCTAGGAAAATACAAAATAAATCTAACAATATAATAATCTAACAATCAAAATAAAATATTATGTCTCTACACATAGAGTAACATAATGCAACCTAATACAACAAAAAGGCTTTCAAAATTTGAACTTTAGGAGATCACTTGAATAAGGCTAATAAAATCATTTGGGTTTACAATACGAATTGAACACATATGAGCCCACAATTATATTAATAATCTAACATAGAATACCTATGATTCCAATTTTACAACTTATTGACGACCATGATTTGATATCTTTGTCCAATCAAATATGTTTTGTTGTTTGAATCGTCCACCATCGTACCAAGATGACACAACACACGCTACCACAAGTTGGCAACAAAATCACAAAAAAAAACACTAAATGTAGTAGCGTTTTAAATTCTAGCGAAACGAAATAAATTGAATATGAATGAAAAGCTTCCGTCGCTAATCCCATTTATAAGTGATTATTAAGTTCAATTTTAAAATTTGGGGTAAGTAACCAAACATAGTTTTGGTATTTGAGAGGTGTAAACACCTTTACTTTTTTATAGTAGTATTTTTCTTTGTAAGAAAACAAAATTATGTGTGTAGAAACAAAGAATCAAATGCATTTTTTTTTCATTTAGAAATTTTTAAAAACGTCAATTATATAGATGGTCTGTAATATGAGAGCATTACTGTCCATCCCCAAATATATATCAACATGTCTGTGCTCATTACAAACAATCAGAGACAGGTCCTGTCCCTCCTAAATCCAGAGATTTAAACGTTGGCCCTCAAATCAAATACGGAAATAGGTCGGTCTTTGATTAGAAACAGACTTTTCGTCTCTAATCACAGACCGACTTATTTATGTCTTTGATTTGAGACGAAATAAAATCCGTCTCTGATTAGAGATGGATTTTCCGTCTCTGATTAGAGATGGATTTTCTGTCTCTAATTAGAGACCGACCTATTTCCGTCTTTGATTTGAGATAGAAATCATTCCGTCTCAATTTAGAGACGAAATTTCCGTCCCTATTAAGAGATCGAACAATTTCGTCTCTGATTTGAGACGAAAGTAAATTCCTCCCAATTTAGAGACGGAATTTCCATCCCTAATTAGGGAATGAAATTGAGACGGAATTATGGGTACCTTGGGCCCGGGCCCAACACCCCCAGTCAGCCGGCCTAGGCATTATCCGGCCCAGGCATTAGCCGGCCCAGGCATTAGCCGGTCGAGGCATTACAGAACTAGCCGGTTAAGGCATTAGCCGGCCCATGAGTGCCCGACCGACCTTCCGCCCGAGCACTTAGGGATTTCATAGCCCTGACGGCTTGTTTAGCTCAGGCGCCTACTTTCCCGAGCAATAACTCTCCCAAGTGAAGGTGCCAGCTAGATTCCCATTTTACAAGCGTAAGTTCACTCATGAACCCACTCACGCTCCACAAAATAGGGAAGTTCTTAATAAGAGTTATAACGAGCGTGATAACGTAAACTTAAGAACGAGTCACCCTTCCCAAATAAGAGTCATTTTCTCAGCATTATGGGAAGAAATCGCCCGATTTATCCCGAAAGACGGATCGCTCTTCCTCTCCCTTCATAAAAGAAAAGAAAATTACACCAAAAAAGTACGAGATTAAAAATCCAATTACTATTGCTCCCAGCTCTGGGTCTTCAAAAAAAAAAAGAAAGATTAACTTTAAGATCGGAGGCTACTTGGAACACCACCGGCCGCCTCTTTTGTTTTTATGTGTTAAAACAGTCAGATGAATGCTTCTACGATCCAAGGACTCTATTAAGAAATCTGCATACCACACTGGGTGCCGTCAGGGAAACGCCAAGCAAGAAGTCACAAAGGCGGTACGCAAGAGCTTGGGTACACCCGCTCCTAGGTGACCCCTCGATCTGTAAAGCTTTGGCTACTCCCAAACATCCCACAGACCGTCGGAGTTCAACGTCATGACTAGCAATCCAAATGAATTTTAGCCCCCTAAGACCAGCTCCTTCTCTTACGCCAAGAGTCGAAGTACATACAGAGCAGTTAAAGTGGCCGAACTACGCCAACAGCAATCGGGGCCAGGTGGGAAGAAAATGAGCCACCCGCAACCCATTTAAAGCCGGTCGGCCAGCAAATCACGGAACCCCGCCATTTCCTCCCGCCCGCACCAACAAAGGCAAAGAAGCTCGCCACGGACGATGCACTCCACCGGCGTGATGATGAATTATCCTCCGCGCCCACCGCTCCGGCACCGTCTCTGCCCCAGCGCCGTGGAAGCCCACTCCAAGAAAAGGCCACCTCGCCGGCCTAGTGTCCATGAACGTTGTGGCGGCACCAGCATGAGAACCAAACAGAACTGACCTACCACCAACACCAACTCACCAATACGCACCCATAGGCTTCACATATGCTATCCATGTACTCGCTACGGGGCCCCATGATCGCTCCTCCCACGTCTGGGGACTACGTGATATGCCTCCACTCCCTCGACAAAGATATTCCTGACTATGATCCTCCCATGCTTTATATACACCACCCCTCACCACGATGCCTATCCGACCCTCGCGGATCACATGTCGCACGATAACTGTGCAATGATCCCACGCTGATGATCGACTCTATGTAAGGTGTTTCAGCCACCAAAGGCCCCGCTTTGGTCGGTTTAGCAACTCCCTAGGGATTAGTAAACACATTCGCGAACCCAAAGGCCGCCACCGTCTCAATATTTGTGCTCTGTCAGGCAAAAGGGGAACATCAACTCTCTCCAATCCATCTCAAACAAGAGGACGAGTCCATCCGGACTAACGCGGTATTTGGTCATTGTCCAGACTTTTTATATTCACAATATGATGCTGGTCTTGCAAATGTATGAGCCAAATCAATTGCTTCCAACTCATCCTCGGACTCGCCACGGAACTATGGAGGAATTGTACCGACTAAGGATAAATTCCTCTACTGGAAGATACATCCGGTCGCCTCACAACCATTATGGCAACCGCCCTGCAATACTCCTCCTCCAAACCTGCCAAGGGTCCATCCAAACAGAAATGCAGTCAAGGCAAGAGCTAGAAGCTCCTTGATTAGTACCCAAAAAGTGCTATTTTGAGCCCTACTCAAGATAGGTTTTGAGTACTTTTTGCGCACTAATCAGGTTTCCATTTAGTTTAACGATGTGTACAGTCCACTTAGTTTCCCCACCAATTCCATTTCGATTGGTTTCGATAGTTTCAGGTTTTGAGAATTTCGACGCCAGTTACAGCCTATTGGTGTTGAATGCGAGAATCCTCGATGATTTCACCGTCGAGGCGATGAAATATCAAACGTTGAAGAATTGAAGGCAAAGCATGAATAAGAAGAGAAGATGCAATGAGCAAAACAAGAGATATGATAACCTGTGGATTTTCGCATGATTGGTGAAGCCTGTTATCATAAAATTGCAAACCATAGCTGCCAGGTATTTGGTCCCAGCGAACATTAGGTTAGCTAAATTTCGCTTAGCCAGCTTAAATTTATCGTGCCTAACCGAACTTTCCACCTCGCTATTCAATAAAATTTCGCTAGGCTAGCAAAATTCCCGCGGCCAATGAATTCATCGTTGATAGCGAAATTTCCCATTTTCGGCTTATCTCTCAGAATTTTCGGCTAGGCTAGCAAAATTTCGCTAGCATAAATAAATTTCCTATGCAGAAATCTCACTCAGGTTTTGGTATATTTGATCCCCAAACGACCACGCTTTGATGGACACATTTTGACCCTTTATGTAATTTCATATTTTAGGTATTTTTGTATTTACTTGGTTAATCATATAAATCCTCACTTTTGAAATCTAAGTAATTTTCATATATTTTAATACAAGCCTCAAGTAAATAGTTTAGTTCTATTTGTTCTCTTCTCTCTCTCCTCTCTTTCTTTCATTTTCTACCGCTAAACACCCTCGAGATGACACCTTAAGGGATGCTTCGCTAAGCCTCATAGCTTTGAAGAGGAGGGTTAAGTAGTTTGGCTTTGGGGCTGCTTGTAGGTTGTCCCTATGTTTTGAATGTCAAGGTACAACATTTATGGTTCCTGAACTTTCCCATCTAGGTTTAATGCTACATTAATGTCTTTCCTTTGGTCAATACTTGTCATAAGTTTTTAGGGTTCAGTGCATTCTTAATGATGTATGCACCGATCGCCCTTTAGATGTCACTTACTTGTGCCATCGAAATGAGGGTTAAAGGCTTAGGTTTCAAAACTGAATGGGACTTTAAATGCTTAGTACTTTGGTTGACTCCAAATGAGAGTGGTTCTAGGTTGTAGTTTTATAATAAACAAGATCCCTGCTTTGGCTGACTATATGTCACTACCTAATGCCAGAAATATAACCTTGAGGATACTTTAATACTCCCATATTATCAAACTTAGTGACCCAAGTCTTCAAAGTTACCATTTCACACTTCACTTTAAACTACAAGAACAAGAACATACAACCCCCACTCGCTTTTACCAAACCGAAAATCCAAACAAAAGCCTCACCATTTTCTAAACACCGATGTTGACCATTATTCGTGGGATGAAAACTCATCCTCGTGTTCTCACCTAGACCGCCATACCGCAGAGTTTCGACTACGCAGGAGGAACTTAGGAATATAAATTTTGTTGATTCCGCATCACCCTACCGTGCACTAATCAACAGCACACGCTCGGGATGGTGCCAACTAAGATGATAGAGTTTATGTGTAAATTTGTAATCCATGGCTTACAAGTGTTAAGACCTTCAAATTTGACATACGCAGAACTGCACGTGTTCTTCATCGCAGCGCCACGTGATCGTTTTTTATTCTTGGCAAATTTCATTTTTGTTTTAACTAACACCCACTTCTTCGTGCTTCTTTGCTTTGTTCTTTTGTTCCGGTTTACTTATTTAACAGGTAATATGAGTAATCGGGACGAGGGATCGTGTAGATTGCAAAGAGTAAAAATTCAATTGAACAAGGCAGAACAACAGTATAAAGGATTCAAACGGATCCTCACCGAGGAACAAAGAAAGTCAACAACGCCTCCCATGAATCAAACGTATACATATCGATGAGGAAACACATGCTACCTCCTAGAGTTGTGCCCCTCCGCATCATACCTCCCAATGAGGATGTAGCAAAGGAGACCTCACCTAGTGCCCCCCGTCCCTACTTATTTATGTGTATGGAGAATTAAAAACCATTCACACATACGGGATTTCGAGGAAGTATACAATTTTAAGGAGGCAGAACTGACATGGATTTGCTCAAGTTTATACTTCCACTACATCAAGGACAAAGCCAAAATTGGCCTAATTCACTGAGGCCGAGAACGATTAGAAATTGGGCCTCGATCTTCAAGCTTAATCTTTGAAGAGGGTCCCTGCCACAAAGACCACAATAAGAGACATCTATACCACCAGCCTCACAATATAAGTTTTACTTGTCGGGAAAGATCATTTAGATCATCACTGCATGCTCATACTCATGGTTTTGATACATGGATGCCATGAATCATTATGAGGTATGTCTCCAGCCACAGCAAACTATTGAAAACCAGGAGGTAACTTTTGAGCAAACTGACAGCTGGGACTTTTGAACTACGTGGCTTAAACTCAAAGGCATGGAGCGAACTCGAATCCAGAAGTTTGAAAGATCAAAGCCTTTTAATCACCCCGAGGGCATTTATGCAGTCTTTCCAAGACACAGAGATGAAAAAGGAAATGGACCATTTTGACTCAAGATCGAGGAGTTTAAAATAGAGAAGACGTAAATGGCAAAGAATATTACCCAGATCTCATCCAAATTTTTGTTTTGATTATCGTAGACAAAACAATGGCCTGGGAGGCACTACAAGAGCATGCCCATGTCCTAAATCAAAATAAACCACTAGATGCCCCATATGGCAATGCCTATAACCCTAATCGAGAAATCATCCAAACTCATTACGGAAGCCAAACCCCTGATATGTCCCTCCAGAGAAGCAGAGTGAATAGCACCACTCTCAACACAACAAAGAGCTCTACTCCAATATCTTCCCTGCTGAGTTGTGCGATCCCGAATTTAAGTAAAGTGGTAGCACATTTGTAGAAGAACAAAGGCACTTAATGTCCGCACTAACTAAAAATCAAGCAGCTTGAGAGCTCACTCAACGTGAAACTGACAATATGCACTGAGATTTAAGGTTGTCCAACCAAGAATTGGTTGTAGTATATGTCTCACCAACATGCGAATGTAGAGAAAGGAGTGCATGAAGAGGCTCAACCAATGATCCAAAGGCAAGAATTGATTAAGTAAAGGCATCGGGTGACTTTAAGAAGTGGTAAAGAACTTATATAATCTGGAATAGCCCCAATCCTCTAGCCAAATTCACCTCACTTAGGGCCAACTGCCACAAAGAAGATCTACCGCAAATAGAGGTAGAGAGGTGAAGAACAGTTGCACTCCCTCCATTCCCACTGCAGTTCCTCCAAAAGAAAAACCCTAAGTAACTAAAAATTAAATGCTAGAGGTTTCAAGCAAGTAAAAGTTAACATTCCTCTCTCTTGACATGACCAACAAGCTCCCACCTGTTAAATTTTAAGGACTATGCACTCAATGAGGTTTAATGTAAACAAGAAGGCCTTTCCTCGACCGAAAGTGAGTGCTATCATTGAGAGTGCAAGACTCAGCTAGAAATATAGTAACCCGGATGTCCTACAATCTCAATATTGGAGTATTAGCGTGGAGAAAGCACTGTTAGACTTAGGAGCTAGTGTAGAACTGCTGTTTGATTCATGCATACAAGCAACTGTCTGGGGGTGACTGAAACTCCACGTCCATCACACTCACAATAGCCGATAGGGCCTCATTAAGATACCAAAGGGGACCATTGAGACATGTTAATACAAGTGGATAGATTCTACTACCTGACTTTAGTTTACTTGACACGTAGTTTGGTGGCAAGGAACCAATCATGTGCCCATCATATTGGGGAGACCATTCTTGGCTACTCGAATGGCATATAAGCAATAAATTGCCTGAATAAGCAGGTGCAACTCACATTTGGGAATGAGTGACCTTAGAGCTCAATATCTTTCATCCGAGTAAAAGACATATGCACTGTGAGGAAGATGACCGTGAAGAAGTCCTCGTATGATAGATGCAATTCCTGAAGAACAGCTAACGAGCAAAGAAGTGCAAGATGTATTAACCCCGAATTATCTATGTCATGGAGAACATCAAAGAACTTCAATGCATGAGCTTGTACGTGGGGTATCGAGAAGAAAATAGGAATCTCACTCCTTATTAACTCGTGACGAATCATAAACCCAACAGCTAGAGCCCCAACCCTCCCGCCAGTTGAAGTATGCATTGAAGAAAATAAGGTCCATCAGATTTACCACCGTCGACCATCATTAAGAGAATAACTTGCTGCACCTTCTCAAAAGGAACAAGCAAGCATCAGTGGAAAATTTCTTCATTTAAAAGGCATAAACCCTAACCGCGACCCATCATATTTACCTAGAAGAGGAGTCTAAGGTCGTTAGGGCAACACACAAATGGTTGAACTCCCCACTCATAGAAGGTCGCATTGAAGTCCCCAAATGTCTGCCGTATCATTTACCCCATTTTTGACAGCACTTGGGTGAGCCCAACCTGTGCAGCTCATACAGCTTGAGGAGAACTGTGAAAAATGGAAAAGTGGTGAAGAATTGTCTACCCGCCTCACTACACGGTTGAGAGTGTGCATAGATTATAAGAGGCTCAATGAGGTAACAAGAAAAGATCACTCGCTGCCATTCATCAATCACTTCTGAGAGGTTTCGACACCCATTCTATTGCTTTTGGATGGGCATTCAGGCATTTTATTGAGATTCTGTAAGATTAGGGAAAAGACCACTTTCATCATTCATTTGGTACATGTTACAGAGGACGCCTTTGGTCTGCAACGCCTCACCACTTTCGTAGATGTATGCTAGTGATAACAGCAGGTGGTGGGAGCTTATAATGGAAGTATACATGGATGACATCGCGTATATGGAGGCTGTATTTTGAAGAATGTCCACTAATTCGAAGCCATCCCCAAAGGTGCATGTGAGAAGAACTCGGTGCTTAACTAGAGAAGTGCCATTTTATGGTTAACCAAGAATTGTATTAGGCTACATTATTTCCAGAGGAATAGAAGCTGACAGTACAAAATTGAACTTATCTCCAAACTACCGTCCCTAACGACGTAAAAAACAAGCTTAGGCAATTCCTGTCATGTGCTTCTATAGAAGATTCATAAAGACTTAATAAAGATTAAGTAAACCTCTCTACAAGCTCCTAGAAAAAGATGCTAAATTTATTCGGGAGAAAGAATGCTGTGAGAGTTTTGAAGAGAGCCAAGTCCCATTTCCACTATCGCACCAATAGTACGAGCACCTAATTGCGCTGCTCGAGGTGATGTGTGATGCAAGTGATCTTGCTATCGTGAGCAAAGATTTCGGCCAAAAGAGGACGGAAACCTCATGTAGTCTATTATGCCAAGAAAACCTGAATGAAGCACAAAGGAATTATACTACTACAGAAGGAATTGTCAAGTATATCTATGCTTTAGACAAATTTCAGTATCAGCCTGTCCGATATAGTCATCTTTACGGACCATCTTCACAAATATCTCTCGACTAAGCAAAGGCGAAGCAAGGCTCATCCATGGGTTCTTTTACTTCAAGAGTTTAACTTGCAAATTAAAGACAAGAAGGGGTGGGTAGAGAATGGTGGGCATCATCTTTCAAGGTTAACAATAGCCCATGACACTCATAGCCCACCCATCAATGATGAATTTATCAAGAATCCCCGATGCAGCTAGAAAGCTCCCGGTACGCTTCTCACATAGCCAATTTCGCCACAGGGAAATCCCATCGAGTGGAAAGAACAGATAAAAGTATTTCATGAAGATCCATTCTTTTATTGGGAAGAGCCCTTCTATTCAAATATCAGACGATAATCGTGAAGTGTGTTCCAGAGGAACAAATAGGAATTCCCTGAAACAACAATTAAATGCTCATATAATACTTTGTTTTCGCAGTGAAAACAAAGAATGAAGGTAAGCAGTAAATATTTTATTGGCCTTCCTGTTTAAGGAAGACACCAAATGTGCCGAGTGTGTGATAGATGCCAAAGACTCGAAAAATTGTCTCGTCGTCATATGATGCCCCCGAACCCAATTTTAGGCCTAGCTTTTGATGTTTTTGCATCGATTTCATGGGACCTTTCCCCACATCTTATGGTCATACATACATTTTGGTGAGGATTACGTGTCCAAGTGGGTTGAAGCAATCCCCTGTAAGACCAATGACCACAGAGTGGTACTTAAATTCTGAAAGCAAATTATCTTTCTAGGTTCAAAGCAAAGCCATTATTAGCGATGGAGGCTTACATTCGCAACAAACCTTTAAAACCTCATATTAAATATGGTGTGAAACACAGAGGGCCACCCCTTACCATCCTCAAACAAGTGGTCAAGCAGAATCTACAACAGAGAGATTAAGACTCATCTAATGGAAGGTGGTAAATAAAGAAATTAAAAGACTGGTCCACCAAACTGTTTATCTGCGGGCCTGCTGCATCGCCTTTCAAGACAATTCTTGGAATGTGCCCTTATCGGTTGGTCTATGGTAAAGTGTGTCACCTTCCAGTGGAGATCGAATATAAGGCATGGTGGGCAATCAAAAAGCTGAACATGGATCTAAGTTGGCCGTGAGTCAAGAGATTCCTCGATCTCAATGAGTCGAAGAAATAATAAATGATGCCTACTTGAATTCAAGATTGCAAAGGAAAGATCAAAAATGGCATGACCAGATGATAACCGAAGAATTTCGAGGGGGACCAAGTCCCTCCAGATGACCCAACTCCATCTATTTCCTAGCAAAACTCAAGTCGCACGGACGGGGTCCATCTCCATTGTTCAACAAGGTATTGTTCAATGGTTCGGGCCGACCTACTCGATCCAAATGATGATAGGGGTGACTGGGAAATACGGGCAAAGAGTGAACCCTATGTTGTAGCACAGGATCGTCGTGGGAGAAATTCTCCCCGCCATTCCTCCCGAGTCCTACACCATTATCGCCTAAGGGTGGCTAACGCTGGTTCCAAGAACACGTTTCTATCATTTAGTTTCATTAAATTTCCTTTTATTTAAAATTTGTGGTTGCACCGAGTTTGACATTTGATTTCCTTTATTGACAGCCGCAAGAATAATTCAACAAATGGAAATGCCCCGCCCAACCATCATGTTCGAGGTACAGCCCCGCCCATTAGTTTTTTGATTCCATGCTAAGCTCGTTAAAAGTAATTTCATATTATTGAAATTTCGCTTATCGTCTATACGTATCCCGCAAGGCCGCCTGCTTTTTACTCCTTTAAATCACTTTTGTATCTCCATTTTGTGTATATTCTCTCGCTTTTGGTCGAGAATTGAAAACCTCAGATGTTACCTTAACGATAAAGACAATTCCATGCATGATTTAGTTTCGTCAATTAAGATTTCAAGATAGTCAACCTTGAGCATTCCCTTGGCTAACACGTAATACACCCGTACATCGTTGTACCAATAGGTTGCAAGCTATATACCTCTTTCCACTTGCAAAGCCGTCCTTAAATTTGTCGACGACCCATAATAGGCCGAGTTACCCATGAACGAAGACCAATGAAGTCTTCAAAAAGGAAAAGAAAAGCAAAAAAGAAAAGAAAAGAAGAAAAAAGAAAATAAAAGCCGTGACGCTTGCTCTTGAAACCCGAACACCGTCCGAGGGGTATATGGCGAAAAGCCTTGAAGCCCGCGCCTTGCAACCTTCATCGCCCAGGAGTCATCGACTTAGTGCTCGTTACACGGGTGGATAGGTAGAGCTTAGCTGTTGTAGGTGCTTAATTTCGTCATTCGAGTCCGTGAAACTCGCAGTTTGTGGTCAAGGGATCTTTGGCTTGATGCCCTAAACCTTAATTTGCTGCGAGTCATTTGTGACCTGCTACACCTGACTTTGTGAAGTCGAAGCTTTAGTGAGATTGCACCCATATAGCAATCACCAAGGAAGAAATAAGAGCGTGGCTAGCCCTATTTAGGTTGATCAATGGGCTTAAGGCCATGAAATAGCTAGGTTGGGGGAGGGAATAGCGCTTCGCAATTTACTGGCTCAAACCGGTTACCTTAGGAACAATTAGATTAAGGGAAACTGTGTCGATTTCGAAATCGCATCGGGCTCTCTAAAACTTGTTCTTATGGTTTTTGTTCTCTATGTCGGTTTTCATACAGGTAAATTATTCATGCTAAAGGTAAAGCTTACTCCGTCATGCTTTTGACCCAAATATACTTTTGTAAAAGCACAAAGATGCATCCCATTTTGTTTTAACATTGCTAAGGGACTAGCAATGTGCTAGTGATTAGTAAATTCAAAAAGTATTTGATTCTATTCAAGATAGGTTTTGAGTACTTTTTTATGCACTCAATCATATCACTCGTTTCAATTGATGTACAAACTCACTTAGTTTCACTAATTCCATTTCTAGATTGTTCGATAGTTTTATGCTTCGAGAACTCGATCAGCAAGCATAGCTTCCTTATTGGTGTTGGAATGCGAATCCTCAATGATTTCACCTAGCCAGGCGATGAAATATCAAAATTCATGAAGAATTGAAGGCAAAGCTGATGAATAAGAAGTATGGCAGGATGCAATGAAAAACAGTAGTTACAGAGCAACTTTCGTGATTTTTCGCTATGATCACATATATCACTGGATCACAAACTTAACCATAGAGAAAATTTGCAATCCTAGCTTAAATTGGGAATTTTCGCTGCTACAATTTCGCTTGAATAGTTTAAATTTACTGCCTAGCTTAGTTCTCCACTGTCCACGTGGGTTTCATGAGCAGGTTAGCTTGGGGCTCGCTTAGCCAAATGAATTAATCGTTGATAGCTAAACTTCCCATTTCCCGCTATCTTTGTAGAATTCCTCGTTAGGCTAGCGAAATTTCGCTAGCATATTAAATTCTATGCTAGCTTAAATTTCCCGCGTGATACGAAATCTCAACTCCTCGTGTTTTTGTATACTTGATCCCAAACGACTAATGCTTTGATGTATTACCATTTTCGAATTCTTATAATTTTACATTTTAGGTATTTTTGCATTTTCACAACTATTGGAATTATATAAACCCCCACCCTTTGTAAACCCAAAGCACTCATTTCTCTAATGCTTTTTCCCAAATTTTCATTTCTTAGGTTCTATTTGCTCTCTTCTCTCCTTTTCTTTCATTTTTCACTGCCAAACACCCCTGAGACACAACTCAAGGGATGCTTGGCTAAGCCTCAGCTTGAAGAGGAGGCTGTTAGCTTATTTTGGGGTTGAAAGTGGCAAGCAGCCTCTAAGGTTTTGAATGTTGTTGCATAAGTATTTCTGAGGGTTCTCAACTTTCCTGATCTGAGGTTTAATGCCATTTAATGTCTCTTTCCTTCAATAATACTTGTCATGTTTTAGGTTTCAAGCAGCATTTCCTTAATGATATGCACCGACATCCTTTAGATGTCACTTACGAGCCACTGAAATGAGGTTAAAGGCTAGGGTTTCAAACTGAATGGGACTTTAAATGCTAGTACTTATTGACTCCAACAGTGAGTGGTTCTGGTATTAGGTTTTATAGCTAAACAAAGATCCGGTTTTGGCTACTATATGTCATTTGGCCCTAATGCGAGGGATAACCCGGTGACACTTTAATACCCCCATATTATCAAACTAGTGACCCAAGTCTTCAGTTACCATTTGCCACTTCATCACCTTACGCTAGCCGCTGAACATACAACCCCACTGCTTTTTAACAAAACTGAAATCAAAAACAAAAGCCTCACCATTTTCAAACACTGATGTTAATCATTCGGGATGAAACTCATCCCCGTGTTCAACCCTAAACCTCTATATTGCAAAGAGCTTCTGACTACTAGCAGCAGGAGGAACTTAGGAATATAAATCTTGTTGATTCCGCATCACCCTACCGTGGCACTAATCACCTCTTTACTTTCGTAGTCCGAGAAGAAGAGAGATCCCCCCCAGTTCACTGCTCTCAACATCGCCTATGACCGGCTCCTGCCCCTCATCCGCGATCTCCCCGACTTCAAGTGGCCCCCGCCAATGAGGGCAGGACCGGACTAGCGCAACAGATCCCTGCGGTGCGATTATCACAGGGACCATGGCCACGAGACCAATCAATGCCAGAGCCTTAAATTTATGGTGGAAAGATTGATTCGAGCCGGCCACCTTAGACGGTATCTGAGGGAACCAACCCGAGGGGCAACGGTCGCTCCCACAGCCGACAGGGCCATTGCAGAAATAGAACATGTTCCAGAGCCCCGGCCGACCATCAACTTCATACCTGTGGGACCCCACGACGTACCGCGATCAATCCAAGAAACAAATAAGAAGAAATACTCAGGCGTACTCGCTAGGGCCGTAGTAAACACTATCGTGCGAACGGGAGATGTCCATGAATACCTATGACCCACCCATCCTTTTCCACCTATCAACCTCACACTAACATCACACCACAACATGACGCACCTGCATTAACCGGGTATACTAATAGTTTGACCGGCCCAGGTCCTTCGTCGATCCGCAGTGCGGCAGATCCGCTCCATCCCGCCAATCGTGAAGGAAAGTCCCTACCCATCATCTCCACCTAATTTCGCAGGATTTTGTCAGTTTCAAACGAGCTACCACACTGTCGCTTCATATCACCTCTCTGTCAAGGCAGGTCCAGTAACCCAACAAGTACTGTTTTCCGTGGTAGAAGACCTGGGCCCATATAATGCCATCTTGGGCCGAGCCTGGCTACATGCCATGAAAGCGGTGCCTTCCACATACCACCAAACGATAAGCTACCCACGAGCCTGGGCAAGTCGATCTCCGCAAGCCGCTACGCGCTGCCAAAGGCTATCAACTCCTCATCACGGAGCGCCTGTCGACATCCCGAAGCAACCCCATCACCAGCCCCGTAATAGCACCATAGCCATCCGTCCTACTACTGAGGATGAGAGCCGCCGTCGTTGATCCCTTAGAAACTCCTGTCCCTTGACTAGTCGAATGTAGATGCATATATATTAGCACCCCCTTCTCCAAAGAGGAAAAGCCCAAGTATGGGCCTGGTTATGCTGCATCAGCACCATGTATTTTCTCGACTCCATGTGATATGCTCTGATCACCCGCTCATGCTTCACACAAGCTAAATGTCGCTCTCCGCGCCGATTAGACAAAAGTGAGATCGCTGACTCAGACCGCCACTGATCAACCAGCCGTTGATAATCTTCTACAAAATGGATTCATCAGAGCAGTGAAATACCCCGAGTGGCTGGACAATGTGGTAGTGGTTCCAAAGAAGGGAAACAAATGGAGAGTCTGTGTGGATTACACGGACCTCAACGATGCATGTCCAAAAGATAGCGTCCCCCTACCTCGTGATAGATCGACAGACGCCACAGGGTATACCTGCATGTCGTCCTTCTTGGACGCTTCTGATATCACCTCAGATCCCTATTCACCCCTGGATGCGTAAAAGACATCTTCATCACGCCCCATGGCTGTGTAATTATAATGTGATGCCCTCTGATTAAAGAACGCAGGCTACCTATCGCGAGGTTGGTGACGAAAAATTGTTTCCCGGCCCTTACTCTAAGAAAGCACTATGGAAGTTTATATTTACGATATGTCAAAACCTAAATAAATTTCTGATCACGCCACTCACCTCCAAGAAGCTTCGATCTCCTCCGAGAATACAGATGAAGTCAACCCCTAAAATGTGCATTCTGGTTGGGCTACCACAAATTCCTCTCTCGGCTTCATGGTAACATTTAAAGAGGAAGGAGGCAAATCCGCGCAACTTGCAGTTTTCACATATTGCACCGCCGGGCCCCCTACTCTCCAAAAAGAGATCCAACGACCGACCGGTCGGTTAGCCGCTCGGGCATTTTATTTCCCCTTCACCCACCTCACAAACCCTTTTCACTACTCCGAGGCTAGCCGACCAGTGGATCGGTGGAGTGCGACCGGGCCTTCATAGCGATCAAGCAATACCCGATGTGAGCCTCCTAACTCGTGAGCCCTAAGCCTGAGAAACGCTCTATCTTACCTAAGAGGTCGATATGGTAGTCACAACACTGCGAAAGAACGAGACGCGAAGTCGAGGCTGTTTTGTTAGCAAGTCCTTAACTCGATGCGGAAACCAAAAGTAATTCCACCTTGAATGGGCTGCCTCACCCACTAATACCACCTGTAAGCTTCGCCCATACTTCCAAGCTCATCCCGTTGTGGTATTGACTGATCTTCCACTTCGGGGCACGATTCACAAACCCGATATGTTTGAACGGATGGCCCGTTGGGCAATGGAACTAAGTGAATATGGCATCCAATACAAGCCGAGACTTCAGCAGCAAGGTCTGGCCGACTCAGAGGAAATCCTGGCAGCCTCAAAGACTGTCAGACAATAAAGACTGGTGGACCCTTTGCGTTGATGGGGCCTCCAGGCATTCAGGAGCTGGGATTGGTCTGCTATTAACCTCCCCTACCGGGGAAAGGATTGAAAAGGCTGTCTGTCTAGGCTTCAGCGCCTCCAACAACGAGTCTAAATACGAAGACATGATAGTCGGATTGTAACTCGTGATCACGTAGAAAAGTAATCCACCTGATTCAGCGACTCACATCCGGTCGCGGGGATGCCAACGCAAAATTCGAGTCCAAGGAACCCTGAATGGCAAAATACGCTTCTCTAATCAAGAAAAAATTGAGCACCCTCACGACCTGGAAACTCGAGCATATCCCTAGAGACAGTAATGAATGCGCCGATGCCTTAGCCGCGTCTTTGCCAATAACGGAAACTATATACCTCCCTATCTACTATCAACCAGGCTCCTCCATATTACATACTCAAGTAAGTCAGGTAGAAGATTCTCCCCCATCCTGGATGGACCCCATTCGACTCTACATAGCAACAGGAGAATTACTAGATAACGGAGGCATGGCCTATAAAATTTTATTCAAATACGTTTTCTAGTAGATTCGCAATTTCTTTATAAACGGTCCATAGGCGGACCATACCTCAAATGTCTGACTCTGGTAGCAGGTCGTATGTATTAGCAACTACAATGGCAGAACACATGGAATCATCTAGGGAAGAGAACGCCAGGTCACTCTGCTCACACATAGGGTATTACTGGCCAACTATGAAGGTAGACGCTGCTGACTATGTCAAAAAATGTGACCCTTGCCAACGAATGTCTCCCATCTTGAAATCCTCGGCGCAAGATTTGATCTCCATCTCTAGCCCTTGGCCGTTCGCCCAATGGGGGATCGATATCGTAGGCCCATTCCCGACCGCACTAAAATTTCAAAAGAAACTCGAAGCATCGGTTTCTATGGGATTATTTCAAAAGAAATGGATGCAGGCGTGATGCCTATGAGTCAATCAAAGCATGTAGATGTCATCCTACCATCCGGAGAAACATTATTTGCCTGTTCGGCATTCCGAGGTCAATCATATCAGATAATGGGCCGCAGTTTGACAGCCGGGTCTATCGAGACTTTTGCCAAGAACTGAAAATACGAAACCTGTACTCCACCCCCCGGTATCCCCAAAGCAACGGCCAAGCTGAAGCCTCCAATAAAACCTTGTTAATTGCCCTCAAAAAGCGGCTAGACTTAAAGGGAAATGGGTAGAGGAACTACCCGGGGTGCTCTAGGCTTACAGGACCATGGCCCGAAAGCCAACTAGCATCTCTCCCTTCGCACTCACTTACGGATGGTGTCATATCCTAATGAGTCTTGCTTACCTACTCATCCGACAGAAGTACGCCCGAACCAGAAAAACGGCTGATCCATCACCAGAGAATTAGACACAAGTGATGAGTTGCAGAAGCAAGAAGAATCCGAGTGGCATGCTACCACGCCGCCGGCGACCTCTATACAAACGAGGCAATGCCCCGGATTTTTCAAATGGCTGATCTAGTTTTATGAAAAGTTTTTGAGAATACTGCGGACCCCATGGCAGGAAAGTTCCAACCCAACTGGGAGGGACCATATGTAATCACAAGGTCCGGGGAGTCCGGATCCTATGCTATAGACAAAATAGATGAGACTCTTGTACCTAGAATGTGGAATGCCATGCACTTGAAAAGGTACTATCAATAAAGAGTGTCTTTATTATCTATTACTGGCATGTTTTTGCATATCTCAGACATTGACGCAGTGGTCAACTTATAAACCGTGGCTGAAACCGACCATTCACCCGATAGCCATCGCCTAGTCAGTCAACTTACAAGTCCAAGTGGCACAGGAAACCGACCTGCCCGGCCCAGCATAGCCACGTCTAGCTGGTCAACTTACAAGTCTTGGTGGCACGGGAAACCGACCTGCCCGGCCCAGCATAGCCACGTCTAGTTGGTCAACTTACAAGTCCGGGTGGCACAGGAAACTGACTTGCCCGGCCTAGCATAGATCACATATAGCTGGTCAATCTCTAAGTCCAGCGGCATAGCTCACTGATTCACCTACAAGATAAACATCATATCTATCGGGTCAATCTCTATCCCGGTGGTAGCTTGTCAGTCTAGCCCGCCTATCATACAGCTGGTCAAATTATACGTGCGGCTCTATATAAATTTGTTCCACTAGCCACAAATATATTCAAAAGAGACATTAAACAAAAAATGAGTATAAATCCGATGGTGCAATGCCAAAACACCCAAAATAACCAAAGCAAGAAAGAAAAGTAAATTGTTTGATGCAGCAAACAAAACAAGTCTCGCCTCAACAAAGGGCTTAGATTCTACTCAGTCGAGAGATCCGTTGGAATAATCACCTTCTCTTGATCTGTCGGAAGACCCGTCTCCTCTTGATCCATTGGAAGAACTGCCTCATTGCCGGCCGCGGCTGGACTATTTTCCGAACGGTCCTTCCCACCAACAGCAATAGGATCCAAAGTAGCGACAACTAACGGGTATGGGGGGCAGCGAGGATTAGAAAAGTTAATCCCCATAGTCAATGAACGGAAGGATTCAGATTCCGTCCGGATTTGAGGTCAATTTCACATATGTTGTACGTGAAAGCACAACACCGTGAGCTACAATGAAAGCCGTGACGCCTCGAAGGCCGACCCGCCTTTATCGCCTCCCTGTTAGCAACAGCCTTATCCCGGAAGGCGGCAAAGTCATCCTTTAAAGCCCCAAGCTCTATTATCAAGGCAACTTTTTCTTCATCCGAAAGGTCGTTCTCTTCCTTTGCTTTCTTTTAACGCCTTTGGAGGGCTTCATGTTCACCCGCCCCTCCAAATAGCCTTCCGTTAGCATCAGAGCACTCAACCCCGAGCGAGCCCGATTCTATCTCGGCGCCGTATTAACGGCTCCTCGCCGCCGCCTTGGCCATTCGAGCCATAGCGTATTCTCTCAAATGCCCTGGCAGCCTCACAGATTCTCTAGCTCTCCAAATTTAAAGCATCGACACGCCAACCCTGATTTCTTTAACCCAAGATTATGCATCTCCCGTCTCGCCATGCCCGCTGAACAAACACCGCAGCCGCCTGGTCCCTCACCGTGAGCTCAAACTCACAGCCGCACCATAAAAGACGAACATCGGCCCATAGCCCCAGATAGAGGCCCATTAGCAACTAAGAAAATAGGTAATAGACTAAATCCACTCGACGGAACCACCTAACTTACCAGCTCGGTTGACTGAACAAAGTTGCGGTTCGGACCTGAATCCCCTCATCAATGATCTGCAGGAAATCCTTATTCGGGTAGCTGTGGACGGGCACCGGTAAGCTTCAGTGAGTCCCATGCCCCTGAGCGCCACCCCAGACTGATACATGGGTGGATATAAACTATTTAACCGATCGGACGTGGACGCTCCGCGGTGAAAGGGCTCCCGACGGTGCAGTATTTTTTTTACCTCCTCCTCCCTAGGGGCCGATATCTCTACTCTCTAGCCCACCGCTACGAGGAATGTAGTTATTAGTAATCACTTAACGTTGTTCTGGCCCAGCGGTGCCGACCGCATGAACTCCAATTTGTTTTGTGGGTCCTCGCCCTGACCTAAAGGCAGGATTACCTGGAGTGCTAGCGGAACCAAATCACCCTCATTCAAATCTGATCGACCGACCCCATCTAACTCCGATCCAATTGTTGGCTCCAACTCGGGGGAGCCAGGGATGGTGATTGCCCTGCCCCTAACTTCCATCGCTAGGGTCGATCATTGGTAGCCTAAGCAATGACCTCTGCTGTCGACGAGGGAGGCATCCCACTCTAACTTAATTTTCGCGCTGGCGCGCGATTGATCGGCGTTCTCGCCGTTTTCCATCCGCTCGCCTTCTCCAAGTCTTCAAATCATTCGTACGTCAGAACCCAAGGTATAAAATTCTCACACTGACCCAAAGGCCCGACGCCAGTGCCTTTTTCCGCTCTGACCCCATCACTCTGGGAGTTACATCCGGCTGTTTGATGCAAGAGGGAGGATACTGGGGACGTGTCCTCTAGCTCCCGACCGTGGAGCGGAAGACTAATCGAACCCCCAATGAAGAAGCAAATGACCCCGATGCACTTGCCCCCGTGACCGACCGATGCCCGACTACCAAACTCGGGAAGACAGCGCCGCTTTAAGCTAGGCGCCGACATCACAAGCACAGTGCTCCCTTCCATGACATTCGAAGGCAGGCTGGGGATAACCTAAGGGTATAAGGAGCCGGCCAGTTCCTCACTAAGAGACATATATTCCTCCTAAGTTAACCCGGTAATGGCACTCTCGCTCGGAAATCTCCAAGAGTCAGCGAATCTTCTCAATGCTCGACTTCTCTACCCATTTCACCAGCCTTCCCCTCCAAGCCTTACCTGCATGCGTAACCAACAGTTAGTACGTCATAACACCGGGATAAATGCAATGCATTCAGGACCGGCACAACTACTGCACTGAAGGACTGAGACCGTTACTAAATGGCAACCCGAGGGAACACGGGGTCTCATCCCAAGGACCCCTCACTAATAATGCCCCTTTCGCCTCCGTCTTTGTCGAGTCGGGGAGCCCATTCACAATCTGTAGTCGTGGACTCAAAACTGACATGGACATCCAACCACCCGACCCTATGTTCAGGAGGTAGATGATAAAAAGCTCCACCAACATAAGATCAAGCTGGTACAAATATTTCAAAGACGCGCCAGCCCAATTAGATGGAATCACGTTGGGGTGTATAAAAGTTTCAGCGCCTCTGCAAAATGTAAAATCAACACTATGGTCAAGATGGGAAAGTTGCAGCTTCACGCTAGGATATTCACGTAAAAACACACCATTATGTTCTTACCCAAATATGGACTCATCCGCCTTCCATCAACCGAAGGTTGATGTTACCAGGCACCTCGCAATTCACCTTTAGTTCCTCCATCGTCAGAGACGCAATGATATTGCTTGCAGAAGGTTTCCTTGGGCGCCTCCGGGACGACCACTCGTGGAATTTTCCTCCTGACCCCTCACCATTCTGCAAGCATATCAAAAGCAGAAAAGGTGAATATTGCACTTGTGCAATATACCAAGTAGGTATAAGAGATGAAGCACTAGTTCGAGTAAATACCGTCGCGTAATATATTAGTGACCTCTTCTCTTCCTGTGCTTTTTAACAAATGAGAGTCGTCACCCACCAAGGACTAACACTATCAAGAGACGATGTAAGGTACCTGAGGAATGAAATGCACTAATGCCCGCAACGATGACTCTGGAATGAACGCAAGAAAGAACCAAGTTGGTTGCCGAGAGGAAAGAAGATAAACCCAAAATGACATGCAAAGGAAAAAGGTACAGCTTAATGATGCCTATCTAATATATCACCATCTAGGGTATGTACCAAGATTTAATGCAACAGATCGATCGTTGCGATAACATCTAAATCGATGTGACGGCTGCACTTAGGCAATCAGAGATTATGACAGCCGCCTAAAGTACCTTCCTCTCGCACGTAAACTCCACTCCATTATCCAATTTTTAAATGACCGAATAAGCCGTATTTAGATAGAATTAGAATATCATGCTAATCGTTAAATAAGGCACAAAAGTGATAAAAAAACTACAATCTTATTAATATCACCAAAAAGGTGTTTGGCATTACATAGAAATGCTAGTTACCAAGCAATGTTTTACAATACATTCTGAGCTTATAAGACGTCCGAAGTAGACAAAGCATCCATTCCAGATCCAAGATGGTCGCCGAGGCTAAAAGGAAGAAGGCGTGCTATCAGGGCTGAACGAGAAGCGCAGCGCCCGAGCTGCCACGCAGGCCAAGATGATGGTGATGGGGTCGAACAAGAAGCGTAGTCTCATGCTGCCACAAAGAGAGGCTAAGAAGGAGGGAAATGAGAGGATGAGGCTGGTGGGAGGGCTTGGACCAACCCTCAGCAGGATTTAACAGGGAAGTCGGGATGAGCCGCCATTCAAGTTTTTGTAACCACCCAAACGTTTCTCAAATATTTTCGACTCCGCTTCAAAACCATACCGTTTCGACTACCCATGCCCGCAGGGCATACTCACCAATCGACGTGAATCGCCCTCATTCTACAACCTTCAATGCTAAGGCAACCATCAACGATCAATCATTCTTCGACGCTAATGGGATAACTTCGTGCGAAGATAATCTTAACCTCGTCATCCTCACCTTTTATAGTTGCTCCTATTTCTCAAGATCCATCCACATGGTCCAATAACATCTAATGCAATTACCAAAAAAGTTATAAAAATTTGCATTGAAAATTAAGCAAAGATTGATGGTAAATCTTATTCTCATATATGGATTTGTTTGACCTTATTTTTTCCTCCTTAACTGGGACGATCTCCCTCTCCAAGAAGGAAAAGCGGCATTATAGTACCTTGGCCCTGCTCAAGACTCCTAGTAAGCTCTACTGTGCATTAGTCATATCGCTGCATTAGCCACCCCATGAGTGCCCTAGTCGAGGCATTGATAATAACGAAGCCGCCTCAGCATTAGTTTACTTCATGAGTGCCCGACCGACCTTCCGCCGGGCACTTGGGGATTTCATAGCCCTGACAGCTTGTTTAGCTCAGGCACCTACTTTCCCGAGCAGCAACTCTCCCAAGTGAAGGTGCTAGCCAGATTCCCATTTTTACAAGCCGTGAAGTTCACTCACACATGAACTCGACCGTCATTCTTCGACAAAATGTGGAAGTTCGGGGCAAATATAACGGGAAGCGTGGTTACGTGAACGGAAGAACGAGTCACCCTCTCCCAACAGAAGAGTCATCTTTCCCTAGCATTATGGGAAGAAATCGCCCACTCATCCTGAAAGACTATCCTCTTCCTCCCTCCATAAAAAGAAACAAATTACACCAAAAAAGTACGATTAAAAATCCAGCTACTATTGCCCCGCCTGGTCTTCAAAAAAGTTATTAAAAAGACTAACTTTGCCATCAGAGGGGCGACGGAACACCACCGCCGCCTTCATTTTGTTT
Organism: Tetrastigma voinierianum; assembly: GCA_016808115.1. NCBI lineage: Eukaryota > Viridiplantae > Streptophyta > Magnoliopsida > Vitales > Vitaceae > Tetrastigma > Tetrastigma voinierianum. Next base: position 53,517 of record JAEQBH010008649.1, read on the forward strand.
TTGCAGGTTACAACTAGCTGATGAATGCTTCGACGATCCAGTGACTCTAAGAAATCGTGACAATTACAGAATTCGTCGATTATACCTCTGAAAAAGTATGAGACTAAAAAAAAATATTCAAAATCTCTTTGTCCCTCAAAGCAATCTAGGTTTTTTCCCTAATATTTATTTATTTTATAAAATATCCTATTTGTAAATTAATCTTTTGGTCATATAATATCTATGTTGTCGAAAAGAATAACAAGATAGAGTGGTTAGCCACTATGACACACCTTCCTCATGAATGCTAAAATTTGTTCAAAGTGGAACTGCGGGGTACCATGGTTTTAGGCCCGCACTCCACACATCGAATAGGCCCGGCGCCCACGCAGCCCACCGTCCTCCCGGGCTCTCGCTCATGAAGCGCACCCTGCTGCGCCCACTATATTAAAACCACACAGAACCCACCGCATCTGCAATCCTAGAACTCGTCTGGGATCTCGAGTCCCCCTAGCCGGCCATCTCACCACATATGGGAAATTTGTTATGGGAAAATACGCAAAGTAGATATTTATCCCTGAATTTCCTAATTTCTAAATCCTTTATTTAGAAGGATAATCCGTGATAAGGAAAAACATATATTATCCCTTAAAAGGATAACTTCATATAAAAATGATCTTATCCCATAAAAAGATAATCTTTAATAAGGAAAAACATATATTATTCCTAAAATAAGAACGGAGATTTGGGAACTGAACCCTATAAATTGGGAAGATCCCCCACAGAAAAAGGTATGCAATTTCAACTATCTCAACCTCCTTCTTCTTCCTTTATACATTGCTGACTTAATCATCGGAGAGGCGGCCGACATACACCGTCGTCGGGTCGCCTCTTGCGTTCACATTGTACGATGCCCCAAGACTGACAAAAATTGGTAATAACAATTGGGCTCTATTTGTGGAATGGAACAAAAAATTTTGTCAACGACAAAAGAGCTCGCCCAACGGTTGTCCAAGAGTCTCTCGCCATTCGAGCTCGATCCATTCCACATCTGATTCATCCGGGGGAGTAGCAATGTCATGCAACCCAATGACCCAAATAGCGAAGATCAATTTTTCCATTACTACAGAGAGAAAGCAAGAGAACAAGCAAGAAAGACGGTGAAGGAGTCGCAAAGTCATGTCAAGGCTCAATTAGTATGAATGATCAGCCAGAGGACTCGCATCTGAGAAATCCGCGAACCCGGGAAGAGGTATTATCAATAAAGCTTTCTTTAAAGCATTCTCTCTATCACCTTACAATAGCCCATTATAAAGTCCTGATGGCGCATTGTAAAGCTAATTAATCTATCCAAATTAGTGTGGTCGACGCCCAACTGCTTAGCTTGGGGTGCAAGTCTCCGGATGGCGCATGAAAGTAAATGACTTGAACCCGGCCCTGATAAGATAGCATATAACCTGGCCAAAACCTTAAGTCTGATGGCTAAATGACCGTCCGACCCAATTTAGACAACATCTAACCTGTCAACTCAAGCCCGATGGATATAAACGACCTGTCTCGCCTAGTTTAGATAACATCTAACTGTCAACTAAAGTCTGGACAAAGAATCGACTGTTCAGTCTTGGATAGATAGCATATAACCTAAAACTCAAAAGCCCTTGATGGCGTAGAATGATTCGCTCCAAATTCGCTTAGACAACATCTAACTGGTTAATCTAAAGCCTAGATGGCGCAGAATGATCTATCCTACGCTAGATAACATCTAATCAACAAACTAAAAGCCCGATGGCACAAGAATGACCCGGCCCTACTGCAGATAGCAGATAATCAACAAACTCAAAAGCCTATGTGGAAATATGTCCGGCTGGGCTTAGGACAACATCTAACTGGTCAATCTAAAGCCCGGATGGCGCAGAAATGACCTGTCCGACCCAGTTTAGATAACATCTAACTGGTCAACCAAAAGCCCGGATGACGCGAATAAATGACCTGGGTCTCTACGGTGATTGATAATATCTAACCGGGTCAACCAAAGCCCGAATGGCACAAAGAAATAAACCATATCCTACTAGATAGTAGCATATAACTAGTGAAACATCAAAAGCTCATAGCATGCGAATGACTCGGTCCGGCCTCAGATAGATAGCATCTAACCCAATAACATCAAAAGACTTGATGGCGCAAAGAATGACCGTTTTGCCCGGCATAGAAAGCGTATATAACCCACAATATCAAAAGCCCGGATGGCGCAATAAAATGACCTATCTGGCCTAGTATAGATAACATCAAAAGCCCGGATGGCGTAGTAAATGACCTGTCCAGCCCGGTATAGATAGCATCTAACCGGTCAAACATCAAAAGCCCGGATGACGCAATAAAATGACTTATCCGGCCCAGTATAGATAACATCTAATTGGTCAACATCAAAAGCCCGGATGGCGCAAGAATCGATCTATCCGCCCGGGTATAGATAAAGATTCAACCGCTCAACATCAAAAGCCCGATGGCGCAGTAAATTAATTCGTCTGTACCTAATTAGATAACATCTGAACCGGTCAACTAAAAGCTCACAGGGCTGTAAAACGACTGGTCCTACCCTGCATAGACAACATCTAACCTGGCCCACTTGGTGCTGATGGCAACAGAAATGACCTCGGTCTAGCCAGATAGACAAATATCTAACCTGGCCCACTTAAAAGCCCACGGCGCAAAGAAATGACTTGTCTCGCCCAGAGACAACATCTGAATGTCTAATGGTGCCCTGATGGCCGCGAAATGACATGTCCGGCCCGGTAGATTAAACATCTAACCTGGCCCACTTAAAAGCCCGAGACGCAAAGAAATGACCTTATCCGGCCCGCAGATAGATAACATATAACTAGTCAACATTAAAAGCTCGGATGGCGTAGTAAAATGACCTATCCGGCCCAAAAGATGCATAACATTCAGTTTATCACTTAAAAGCCCTGATGACGCAGCAGGTAACGCCTGTCCCGCCCACATGGCTAATGCCCATTGCTCAAACTAAAGTCCGGATGGTGCTACATGACCTGTTCGGCCCAGCATGGCTAATGCCTAGCTGGCTCAGATTAAAGCCCGGATGACGCTAATGCTCTCATCCGCCTTGCATGGCTAATGCCCAGCCGACTTAGATTAAAGTCTGGATGGCGCTAAATGCCCCATCGCCCTACGGCTAATGTCCGGCCGATCGGCACAAAGTCCGATACGCTACATGACCTCGTCCGCCCAAAGATGGTTAATGTCTCATTGCTCATATACTAAAGTCCGGATGGAACTACATGACCTGTCCGACCTAGTATGGTTAATGCCCAACTGGCTCAAATTAAAGTCCGAATGGCGCTAAATGCCTTGTCTGGCCCAACATGGCCAATGCCCAGCCTGCCTATTACAAATTTCAGATGGCGCTATTGCCCCGTCCAGCCCAGCATGGTGGATGCCCAACTGGTTCATTACTAAGTCTTGGAAAGGTCGATGTCCTATCCTGCTCAGTATGGTTGATGTCCAACTGGTTCATTTAATACTAGACTGGCTCTGCCGTCCGCACTTCACAAGACCTCACTTCCGGGCTCGTCTCACACTTCCCACGCGCACTTCCGCTCTAAGCTATCCGGCACCCCTTCAAAACCGCATTCCCGCCTGCCACACACTCTCTTAATGGCAGACTTAGGCTCTAAGCCCTATGGCACTCTAAAAGCCATCCGCACTCACGCGACTCTGTGGCCAAGTCGTCCGGGCAATTTCTTAAAGCCATCCGCACTTTCTTAATGCTAGACTTCACTAAGTCTTCGGCACTTTCTTAATATCGACTTAGGTCTCTGTCGTCTCGTGCTAAAAGCCATCCGGTGCTTTCTTTAATGCCGACTTAGGCTCTAAGTCTGTCCGACACTTTAAAAGTCGCATGACAATTCTCTGACACAGACTCCCGCCTAAGCCGTCAGACACTTCCTTAAGGCGACTGGCTCAGCCATCTAAAGACTTCATAAGACCGTGACTTGAAGGTTCATGTCGTTCAGCACTTCCTTTAATGCCGTATCTTCCAAATCTGCCGGTCGAAGACCTTTCACAAGACCGTAATTTATGGCTCAAGCCGTCCTGCACTTCCCCACGCCGCATCCCGCCTAAGTCATTCCGACACCTCTAAAAGTCATATGGCACTTTCTTATTACTGCACTTCCGTTTAATCCGTCTGCACTTCCTAATGCTAAACTCGCTCCAAGCCGCCCGACACTTGCTTAATGCCACTTCCCGCCTGTCATCCGCACTCTCGTTAATGCCATACTTCTCGCTCTGCCGCCCGACACTTGCTTAATGCCGCACTCTCCGGCTCGAGTCATTCGGCACTGGCTAACGCACTTCCGCCTAAGCCGTATGACACTTTCTTAATGTCAGACTTGTGGCTTTAAGCCTTTTGTCAATTTCTAAAAGCCATCTGGCGCTTTCTTAATGCTAGACTTGTGGCTCTAAAGCCTTATGGCAATTTTTGGTGCCATCTAGCGCTTTCTTAATCTCTGCACTTCAGGGCTCTAAGCCGTCTCGCAATTTCTAAAAGTCATCTCGCGCTTTCTTAATGCTAGACTTTCGGCTCTAAGCCTTCTGCACTTCTTAATGCCAGACTTGTGGCTCTAAGCCGTTTGGCAATTTCTAAAAGCCATATGGCGCTTTCTTAATGCCAGACGTGACTGAAGCCGGTCTGGCACTTCTAAAGCCGCTGGCACCCTCTTAATGCCGTGACTTCAATAAGCCGCCAGCACTTTTGGCGTATCGTTTGCCGTCTAGCACTTTCACAAGACCGTACTTATGGCCTGCCGCCCCGGCACTTTCAAAAGACTAGACTTTTGGATTTATGTCATCTGGCACTTTCTCAATGCCAGACTTATGGCTCTAAGCCGTCTGACAATTTCTAAAAGCCATATGGCACTTTCTAATGCCGCACTTCCGCCTGCTAACCGGGCACTTCCCCTTAATGTTAGACTTCCGCTCTGCCGCCCGCACTTGTTTAATGCCAAACTTCCTCCCACGGCGAACACTTCCTAATGCCGTGCATTTCTGGCTCTAAGTCGTCTGACACTTGCTTAATGCCAGACTTCTGGCTCTAAGATGTATGGCACTTCCTTAATGCCAAACTTCTGGCTCCAAGTCGTCTGGCTCTTTCATCAGCCGCATCTTCATCTGCCGTCCGCACTCTCCTTAATGCCGCACTTCGCTTCAAAGCCGCCCTGAATCACAATGCTGCATCCCGTCTGGGTTGTCGGGTACTTGCTAATGCGACTCTCCGCTAAGCCGGCCCGGGCACTTTCTCTTAACGGCGCACTCGTTTAGTGCCACCGGCACCCTCTAAAAGACCGGGGACAGGGTTATAAGCCTGCTAGCACTTTTAAAAGACCAGACTTTAGACTCCTAGCCCACTGGCACATGTTTAAACACGGCAATGGCTCTCAGCCTATGCCTTCTTTCTCTTCACCACTTGGGGGGCAGCCTTTGAGTCTTGTTCTCTCAAAGGTGATTGATCAGGCCAGATGAAGCTAACTAAGGCCCCTTCAGCGATCTCGGCTTGAGGCTCTCGAGTCGACCCCGGTTGGGAAGAGCTATCCGAGATTGACTTCAAAAGATTAGCAAGAACAAAATGTTCACCCTCAACAACCTCTCCTGGCAAGGGGCGGGGTATGACGGGGGCTACGTAGGGAAACAGGTTAGAGCCTAACTCATGCGAGTTCTTCACAGATAAGAGGAGCTCGGGCTACGCCCTCCTCAGCACCCCCGAGTCATCGACTGATGCTGAGAAACATGCTGTCTACACCGCGCTTTATAATTCAAACACACTGTTCAGTGCGCACGCTAATTCTCCCAGTCCTCTCAACTTTCTCCACTCAAGGTTTAAAATTAACGATTTTCTCGATCGAAGAAGTACCAACCTTCACCGGGTAAGGGGCATCAGGGGTACCATGGCTTTTTAGGCCCAAACCCACTACTCAATAGGCCCGGCGCCCGCGCAGGCCCATTGCCTGGCCCTCCTCATGAAGCGATCCAAGGCGGCCCAAGACGGCCCACTATATTAAAACCACACAGGAACCCACCAGACCAGGTACCTAGGGGAACCCGTCAGATCTCGAGTCTCCTGAATCGCCATCTCATCGTATATGAGAAATTCTTGTTAAGTGGAAAATACAGTAGATATTTATCCCCTAATTTCCTAATTTCTAAATCCTTATTTAGAAGGGTAACCTTGATAGAAAACATATTATCCCTTAAAAGGATAATCCTGATAAGGAACACGTATCTTATCCTATAAAGGATAATCCTAATAAGGAAAACATATATTATTCCTAAAATAAGAACTAAGATTTGGGAACCAGCCCTATAAATTGGGAAGATCCCCCATAGAAAAAGGTATGCAATTCCAACTATCTCAACCTCTCTTCCTCTCCACATTGCTGACTTAATCATCGAAGAGACGGCCAACACACCGTTGTCGGGTCGCCCTTTTTGCAGGTTCACATTGCGCAGCCGATGCCCTGGAGATCAGACGAAAAAATTGCTAACAATAGAATCTACTCTTAAAATTATAGAATTCTAAACTTCATCAATATCGAGTAAATTATAATAGTTCTCTTAAGTTTTAGAAAACAAATCAATAAATTCCTTATATTTCAAAAACTAATTAATTAGTTCCGATATTTTTAAATATACTTGTAATTTAGTCCATTTTGATATTTTTTTTTTTTGAAGAACTAGTAAAAGAAAAGAAATAAATAAAAAAATAGAAATATTATATAAGAAAAGAATATATTTTTGAAAATTTAAGTATGATAAACATTAATCAAGAGACTAAATAATTAGTTTTGAAATAAGAGAAACTACATCATTTTTCAAACTAGATGGACTAATTTATAATTTACTCCTTTGATATCCCATTGATTTTTCCAACCAAAAAGGAAAACTTTTGCTGTGAAAGCGCAATAATTTTTCCTAATATCACTATTCATTGTGACAAAGATAATCATTTCTACTAATTACAATACTAACTACATTCCTGCAAATGAACTTCTCATTAAAACAATTACATCACACGGTTGAAGAAATTAGGCAACCATTCACGTGCTTTCATTCTGGATCAAGGGAACCACTAAGGAACTAGGAAGGGCACAATATAATTAGTGAGTAAGTTGTAAACAATATGATAATCCATAAAAATAACCCTATTTCGCTTACTCATTTTAAATTGAATCACCCTATTTGACCAATACAGATGCCATAATCTCAATTGCCTTTTCTCCTTCAATTCGTGGTACCAACTCTTTCCAATCTAAGGCTCTACATCGAAACTTGTCCACACTCCGATTTCCTTAATTTTTCCATTCAGATGCTCCATTCTCTGCTGTCGTTTTGCCTCCTATCTAGGGCGCAAAACCAAGCACTATTGTTTGGAAAGATTCTTGAGCGATTTTTAAGCTCAGCAAACCAAAGAAGCCCTAACTCAAAATGGAGTTCATCGAAGCTGATCAGAGTGTGATTGATCGCATAATAGAAGATCCTAAATGGAAAATTGAAACTTATGGTTCCTTCTACTGAAATGTTCAGGTGATTTTCCAGAACTTAGGGGTTTAAGGTTACTGTTGTTTGGGTTTTGGAGAGTGATGGACAATGATATTAATTTTTGGTAGGTATGTAGAGCCGAATCATAGTTTGATTTGTCCTCTAAATTAAAACATTTAGTTTTCAGGGACAATATAATTCAAAGATCTTCTAAAAACAAGTATGAAATTTACAACTACAAATAGGAAGGTATCGTAATGTGACAAGGATATAGAAGTAATTGAATTATAGTTTAGTTTGTCTAGGAAAACGTTGTCCCTCATTCAAATCAATATCACTGTCATTAAGATATCCATTTTCTCCACTTCTAACCGAACCCCATATGCTAAATTAAGTAATCGCACAAGTCTGAATCAAATGCTTAATTCCTAGTGCTTAATTCCACTTCATTAGCCAACAAAACCCTATCCACAATTTGCCCAAAAAATGAACAATTATTCTAATCTTGGGGGGTTTATTGAAATTATTTATTAAAAAAAAAGGTTTCTCAATTGTTTCCAATAATAAAATCGTGTTTAAAAAATTTAAATAAGTTAAACAGCTTCTTTTAATGTTTGTTTTGGGTTCTTTATTTTAATTTATAAATTACAAACCTTCACATGGAAAAAATTGTAATTAATCGAATATATGTCTTAAGGTTTTTCTTTACTATGAACTCAAATGGGATTTGTTATGTTTTAGTGGATTCTGGCTTATTTTGATAGGTTAATTTTGAGAACTGAAGCCACAACAAGAACAAAAGGTTTTCATTGATGATAATTCTCAACTTATGTAAATATTAGTCATTGTAACTTATTTTAAAATTGAAAACAATAAATATATATGAGTCTTTGAAAGTTACCTGATACATATTTAATTTAGGGAAAACAATATTGACATATAATAAACTTACCTTGATAGATATTTTTAAGTCAAAGGTTTAAATTTACAAGCTATGATACATTTTATGAATATAACTTAGCATTTAATTTATAAATCATGGTAAAGTTTTTTATTAAATATAAACATTCTCTAATGTACATAAGGATTCGTTTAGCTTCTCTTATTTCATTTTCTCACAAATCCAATTTTTATGGAATCTTTGTTTTTGAAACATGATTCAAAATCGCATTATTTGTCATTGATTCAAAGGGTATAGAGGCATATCGGGGTCAAATGATACACAAAATATATTAAATTCAGAATTTCATAAAATTTGAAAGAGCTTTTGAAATTATCACAAATGACACTATAATCAATATAAATTAAAAACATTATATATAAAAATATTATTTCTATATTGATTAAAGTATTGGAATTAATTTTTTATTTGTCACCATGCTAATATTAAATAAAATAAATAAATTTATTTCTTGTAATATATTTATTTAAATTTAATATTGATTGAAAAAGCATAATCATACTTAAAAATATAAATATAATTTTTTAGAAAATATAATTTAAATAAAACCATTACAAAATTTTATTAATTTTATTTTCATTTAAATAAGTTAACCTTAAAATAAATTTATTTTTAATATTTTTTAAAACACATTGTTGTCTTCCCCTTCCTTTTTCGAGAAACCCTTCCCCTACCTCTCATTTCTTTTCTCCCTCTTAGCCACATAAGCGCTCCTCTCTTATTTGTTTCTTTCTCTTTCCATATTAGTATTATGAACCATCCTCTCTTAGGTTCTCAACTTGAAACCCTTAGATTACTAGGGTTTTGAGTCATGCCTTCATCTCCCATTTTCTTCCATGCCCACCAACTCCCCACCCGAGAAATTCACCTTCTTCATCCACCCCTGCCTCGTGATCGCCTTCTTCGGCTACGTTTTTGGGATCATTTTCGTTCTTCATCCAGCTTCAGGATATAGTTGTAGCGGCAACATCGCCCAAGTCAGATCGGTGTTTGTGGTTTGGGATAAAGTAGACATGGGTTTAGCTGATGGTGGTGGTGGAGATGGGGAGAGGAAGAGGTTTAAGGTGATGGGGTTTGTGGGGATTCAGGCAGGGTTTGGATCTATGGGCCAACAACGGTCTCTTAGGAAGTTGTAGTTTCCCGAGAATCGGCGAGGTCTGCATAGTTCACTACTAGAAATTAACTATTCCGCGACTATGTTATTCATCCCAGAAACAATAATTCTAGTCTCAACTAATAATCTGCAATGAAAAAATATTAGTCACTAAGTCGTTGCAAATGGCTAATGATGAATGTTTTTAAGACCATTTTGACTTTTTATCAAGATAATTTTACGTGAAGAATGATATTGTCATTAATGTAGACTTCTTACGTCCAACATCTTAGTCACTGATTTTATTTTCTACTACTACTAGTAACTAGTCGCCAATTTTAATTTCTACGGTGAAAATATTTTGTAGCATTTGAAATGTTTCAACAATGATTTTACATGGTCGCAATTTCATGTTTCTACGACAAAGAACAAGTAATCATGGATTACGATTTTTAATGACAGATATCATACGCTTTAAATATTTTTAGACGAAATTAAGTGGTTGCAAGTGATCAATTCAATATGAAAATAAATGGTCGAAAAGTTAATTATTTCAATGTCAAAATTTTAATAGTCGTATTTAAATGTTTTAATGAAGAAAAGGTTATGGTCAAAGTTGAATGTTTCCACGAGGAAAATCAAGTGATCGCTATTTACAAGTTTCAACAACGAAAAGTTATCGGTCGCAAGTTTTATTTTTTTTTGATGAGGAATAAGTAGTCGCAAGTATATCCATGTTACTAGTAAAAGCAACTAGTCACAAGTTAAATGTATAGGTGACAAAGCTAGAGCTCATCAAATGTTTTTTAATTTAATATCTGCGGAAATAAAATTTACAAAAATTAATAAAATGGAATATTTTTAATAAAATAATTCATTATTACATAATTGAAGCAATGAGAAGAAATTTAAAATTACTAAAATGAAAGTTATTTAATAGAAGAAAATAAAGTATATGTGACGCCCCAAACCCGGGGTCCGTTGACTACCCGTCAACCCGCGGAATACAAGTGGATGTCGTGCCACCCACGACTCAAAATCGCGCCTCCGTACTCTGAGCTCTACCCAAATACATCACTTTGGGCAAAACTCACCCCAATGAACAATCACATGAGTAAAACGGCCTCTTGGGCCCATAATACAATACTCATCACAATATATCCAAACTATATCCAATAGTTTCAAGAGTTAATAAATATTTACTCTTATCCAACCCATATATTAAAATTAGTGAATTCTAATACATGTATGAAGTCATCAAAGCCACAATCCGGCTTTCTTCTATAACACGGCATCTAGGACGAGCCGTCTCCTCGCACGGCCCTTGTACTGTAGTGGGTCCCACGACAAGAGCTAGCTCAGAGACCGCCTCTGGCTACCACCACCTAAGTGTTGTGCAATGTTCCAATTTAAACACACATTCAAGCAAATGCATGATCCTACTAGAATGTCTACATGACCATCTCAAATCCCAAGTCCTCACCGACTCTCTCACACTCGCCTAAGCTCTCAGATGAGAATTTATTGTTTTATTAGTGGACAACCCTCCATGTATATATATATATATATATATCAATTGGCCGCCCGACGATTGATATATTATTTGTTTGTGGACTATCGTATGAATATCAATTGGCCATTCCGACGATTGATATTTTAAATTTGATCTACCCGATACCAATGTTTTCTACAACCTTCCGAACTATTTAGACTCGTCTAATGCACTAATATGTAAACTCGCATATATTCACATAATATCAAATCACAATAATCATGTCATGTAATTTCACAACATATAAAAAAATTAGTCTACTAAGACAATCAAACACGAGCAATTTAATTTAAATCACTCTACTAAACACATATTTTTCACAAAAATATAATTTTAGAATCGCTTTGGGAATAGTGTAAACCTCGGTTACTATTCCGAAAATCACAAATCAACGATTCACTTTAGTGAACCCAAGAATCCACGCCCATTCTCACTAATGCATACCGCCAAACATTTAATGCACAAATTACACAAATCGCACCCAAACAGCCCAGTACTCCATACACTTAAGCTGGAGCTTCACCTTTATTTTGGGTGCAATTTTTGAGTGATCAATTTGTCCTACAATTGGGACTGACGTGAATGCACCTCACGGTCTCATCTACCTCCAAAACATCGACAAACACTTAAAATATGAATAAAACTCAAGTAGGAGAATATCTCACCTCAAGGAGTTTATAGGAAACTCCTTAAATCTGGTACCAACGCTAAGCCCTTTCTGCGTGGAGCAGTTCTTCTTCTTATCTCGAAGACTCCGCCGATTTGGCCTGATTAATGTATTTTTAGAGAGAAGTTTCTCTCTCTATGTTGAACTCTCAAAAATAGCTATCAAGATTCGAAAATGCATTTCCCGCTTTTGCCTTGGTTTATGGTTATTGAGAAGAAGCACTATTACAACTTTTTGTCCTTAGTGACTTAAAAAATCAAATCCCATAATGTGATCTATTATGTCCCTCCTTTTACCGCTTTTGATATTCTAAGACTACCTCTGGCCAGTCCATTTTCATCATCGTGATCACCATACCACTCATGTGGTACATTTAAAGTACGCGTTATATATGACTTTGTCACATCGAAAATCTTTTACAAGACTAACCGTGGATGCCTCGTAAACGTGTACAATCGACCGCTCTTAATTCCTAATAAATATTATTAAGCTAGATTTCATGAGACGATTCCAATCTGCATAACCGCTTTCACATCCAAGATCAGAGAATTAATCCCATTTTTAACCGAATAACAATTTTGTAATCGAAATTACGATTTGCCCTTTATTATTCCGTGAATTGAATTTCTGTCTTACTTCCCCTCTTTAAAAGGAATTTCATTCTCAAATTGTGACAATCATATCACTCTCATGCATATGCAACATGCATTCTACCATGCATGTAAACTCGTCATTTAATTATTAAACGACTTAATTAAGTACCTTCATCCCTAAACAAGAAGGGATAGGTGGCCCGCATTGTGTCATCGTTACTCACGTTGACTCCACCCACGCTGTCGCCTAGCATAGCACCTCACTAGCCTCACCTGGGCCTTACGCCTCAAACCCTGACACGCTATCAACACGCACACCGGTCCTCTCAACAAGGTCCATCCGTCAACTCAATCAAGTCCTCAATCCACCACACCAGCCGGATCTCGAGATATCGGAGCATGGAGGACGCGAAAACACCCCCTGGCGACACTCCTTAACATGTCAGCGGTAATGCCAACCTGCACGCTAATCTGCGTCGGTCCCTCTCGAGCATCTCGCACCGCAATAAACCCGGCGATAGCTTCCGCGATTCTGCCGAATTGATCACTCCCCAGTGCACCACCTTCAAGAAACGCCATCACCAACTGAAACTTGTTGGTCGACGTCAGACACGGAAGACAGCTCTTCCGCCGCCCGATCCGTGAAGAAGACGCGACGACGCTCACCTTTCCTGAGGTGTCGACCGATCAGACCAAATGACGGAACTCTCTCCCAACTTTTATCCATGATAATGAAGATCTGCAGGCCTCCCAAGCACAAGGCCTCACTGCGCCATCTATACTCCGAACTCATTGTTGTAGGCGAATTCCACCGCGCCAATGCTCCTCCCAGCCTACCCTTATAGATTCAGACGCATGCCTCGTAGTATCCCTCTAACACCCGTATATAACCCACAACACGAACCCCACACAACCCCTCTGCTTGCGTGTATACGCCGACCTTCCCAATGTCACACCACCGATAATCCACGGACCGGTCAATCCTCAGTCCATGTCATGAATGACATCCATATACCGAGCCCTTGCCGACTCACCAACACCCAATTCAATTTCCAATGGGGTATCCAAACCTCGAGTCACTCTCGACTCCTATCACTCAACTCTAAGTTTACGTGATACTTGACCGTGTGTTTTCATTTCGGCAACATAATTCTTCTGCCACTTCAAGCCCATTCACAGAATTTTGATATCTTCCTGTGTCTCTCTCTACACTTTTAACTCTGTGATTCTCACCTTAGGGGATTAACGGCCCCCTTTTCTTTGCCAAATACACTCTAATTACTCTTCATTTCCCGATCGTAACTATGAGTCTTCATCGACGAGTGTCCTAAAGACAAACTTCAACTCCACACCCCACTAAGAGTGGTGAATGACCGTGACTTTGCACGCGACACCCGACTCGACGCGGAGGTGTCATCGCGGCACACGAACGCAACAATCTTATCGTGACAACTAATCCTGCTCAACATGAGCAATCCAGATCTCTCACCTTATAATGTCGACCTATCAGTCAACTCTCACCCCACCCTAGTGAAGAACATCTATAAGTCATTTCTTAAAGGCCTTGGACTCTAAGCCTTAACCAATGTCGGTCGAGTATGACAACCCATTAAGGTCCTCAATTTATTGATTCATCATAGTTTATTAACCTTGATCCATGTTCAGCCTGACATTAACAACCACATGTTCCGGTACTCACTTAAGGTCCATAATTACGCTCCAATCGCTAACTCGATTCGCCTCGACTTTGACTCCACACTCGCCTCCCTTTGGCCAATCCAGGCTGCTGAGAGTGCTTGTATAGCACTCGAACCGAACTAGTTCCTCCGACCCGCACTAGGTGTGGAGGAATGAATCGATACTCTCCTCGGTCTCTACTACAACTGACCATGATCCCAAAGCCCAGGATCCCCTGGGCCTCTCGGGCAACCTGGCCACCATGCCCCAATCCCGGCTCCTAGTCCCCAAACTAGTGTGGGGGCAGAAGTCTTCGCCTTCCCCGAACTAGTAGAAAGTCATCTCCTGCGCCCAACACCGTATCCCGAGGCTCTGCACATCTCGATTTCTCACATTGGGCCGCCCAACTATGGAGTCCATGTCCCATAGAAATCCTATAACTTACACCGAATGGACAACTTCACCCCATTCTCGAATCTCTCAGAATATCCACCACCCAATCCCAAGAAACTTCAGATCTCGAAGATTGACATTCGGTCTCTCCCACTCATCATTGTTCTCAACCTTAACTAGGCTCATTTGACACTCCCGTGCCGAGCACCACGTGTCCAAAAAATCTTACCTCGCAGCTAAAACTCGCACTTTACTCGATCTTAAATAAGACAAATTGATGGTCTCAATGTTTATAAACATCCTCATGATACTTTCTGTTCCACTCCGACCGGGAGTAGATCAAATATCACCTTAATAATTAAGACATGATAACTTATCTAAATAGTGGCTGAATACCCTATGTCCATAGAATGTCACTAGCTATCTGTCAACCAAAGGGCATCACCAGAACTCAAGTGCCCATGACGCGTCTCTAAATTGGCCACGCCTAGATGTTCTGTTTCAACCTCAAACAGAGGAAATCAAAGTAAGGTCTATCTGGGAGGACCGCGCCTCCTCGAACCGATCGCACCATCAATCTCAATGGGTACCGATTCTTGATCAGAACTCCTGCTCAACTGTCAGAAGTCAATACAATGTCAAAGGGTATTGTCTTTCGCAAATGTAACCGAGCGCCCCATGGTGAAGTGCTCTGGGCCCACTGAACCCCTGTCCAAAGAGCTCCCGTAGTCGGACTCGGTTCCGAATCAACTGCACATCCTATGAGTCATAGATAAGAAATACCAGGGTGTAACTCAATACCGAAGTCTACATCCCTATGTGGAGGTAGTCCAGGTAGCTCATCTAAAAACATCCACATATTCGCACACTACCTGAGGTAGATCCACCGACCTCCCGCCCCCAGTATGGCTTCACGACAACCCGCTAACCGTCCTCGACACTTGACTCAGACATCGCTGGGGCAAAATGTCATGCTTGTCCCCCTAAAATACCATACGAGTTTTGTCCTGCGTATAGGCGGTATCACTCCACATGTCACACCTGACAATCATCCCGGCAGTCATCAGCTAACCATCTCAAAGATGATCACCTCATATGTCCATTATCCTGTCACCACTATGAATCTCTCAAGATCTTAATCGCAACTTATGATAGACGCCTGACTTCCGCCCCAACTGGGAGAACTCACATCCAAAGGCTCCTCTAAGGTCTCTAGAGGTCCTTGCCCATTTCCATAATTGATATTTGCCTCACTCTCTAGCCGGAACACGCCTAGTCTAATCCCGTAGTAGTCAAAAAGTACTCATAACCTCTCTAACACCTTCTCGATCCGTATGAACCAATGGTCTGTCACCATCGGACCTCCTCCCCCGTATGTTGAGGATGATGCTTCCAAAACCCTCCTTGAGGTTACTAGGATCTTTCCCGCTTCACCCGCTATACCGCCCCGTGAAATAAAGCATTCTGTAATACCACAAATTTCATCAAAAGTCCGTCGATCAAATGCCTAAGGTCGGGTCAACTATTTGTGGTGCCCACCAAAGGCCCCAGGATGTCCTCTACGTCCTCGCCCTCTACAGCCATCTACACAATCAACATGGCACGTCACTTAATTCAGCACCGCGCATAAACACCGCCCGAGATACTCTTCATACACATAAATTGCCAGAGTATGCATTGCCCTTGCATTTACAAGTAATGCAAGGCAATCAATTTTTTTCACTTAAAGTATTATTCTAACAGCAATTTTTATTTCAAAATTTCAATTTTTGAAAATTTTATTTTTTCATAATTTTGGCTAATTTTGCTTTTGATTTTATTTTATTTTATTTTATTTTAATTTAATAAAAATATATTATTATTATTATTACTTTTAAATATTTTACAATGAACACAGCTCAATAGCACTTGTGAAAAATACCCCAGCCTAAAAGCCTAAGAAAACTGCCAAAGACGAGCACCAAAATTCAGCCCAACAGGAGTTATCAAAGCCGCATTCAGAGCTATTTCACTCACTGGCTTTTAGCCGCACGCCCCACGCCCCATACTCACGTCGTGCTTCGCGCTCATTGCTGTCAAGGCACACAGCTGGTGCCACACGCCCCGTCGCCCTCGCGTCGTGGCTCGCCAAGGCTGGGCGCGCGCTCAACGCCGCGCGCTTCGGCGCGCGCCACGCTGTCAAGGTCAGCCGCGCCGCGCTCGCGCTTGGCCACGCGCCTCGACGCCGCCGCCAGCGCTTCGCGCCGTGTCAGCCGCTATAGCGATCAGATGCAATATAGCACCGCCCTCTGCCTCCTGGGCCAATACAATCCATTGTGGCTGCATACAAATGGTCCCCAGCCAAGCCTTCTGCAATTGAGTTCTCTTCTCTGCACATAACCTAGCCGCATTACACTTTCGCCATTCTAGTTCCTCATCGTAATACAAAATCCTATATTGCAATACAATTCTCATTCTCAAAATACAATTAAGAGTCTATTCCTAAATTCGCACCTGATTTTTTTTTCATTATAATTATTATTATTTTTTCTATTTCAACAGCTAGAAAATCACAAAAAAATCTTTATTTTCATTTTTTTTCATTTTTTTTTGACACTCAATAAATTTATAAAATTTATTTAACCCATTCTTTCTTAAATTTACACCATATAAAAACTCCTTAGAAAATATATTTTCACTCTCATAACCAAATAAACTTATAAATTTTATTTTCTTTTCCAATTTTTCACTCGAAAAATTTTCCACTCCAAATAAATTTATAAAATTTATTTTCTTCAATTTCACATCTTGTAAAACTTCTAGAAAGTTATTTCTTTCTCCTCTCTTCAAATCAAATAAATTTATCAAATTTATTTTCTTGCTTTAAAATTTCTTCACCTTCCAACAAACCCAAATAAATTTTGAAAATTTATTTTATTTAATCTTCTTCATTCTTTACACCGTAGAAACCTTAAAATTAAATTTTCTGCTTCTCTAAACCCAATAAATTTTTCCAATTTATCTTACTTATTCCAATTCTTACACACTGTAAAACTCCCAAACATATTCCAACACCTATGTGCTAACCACTTAAGCACACAAACATTAAGCTACCATTACAACATGGTGCTACACACCAATTCATCAACATTCACATGTTCACACATCACTATCAAACACCTAAACACATGTGCATGTAGTGTCCTAGCTTTGTCCCGTATTTTCCCGAGGTAATCCTACACTGATAATTCTTAGCATCTAACCACCTAGTGGCGAGATGTTCTTACTCTATTATGGCCTAAGCCCCAATCCTCAATCTCTGTGCTTCCATATACCTACATCTACCTCAAACCACCTTAGTGCGTATGGATACCCAAACCCTAGATCCCCAGGGTATTCGTGATACCTAAGCTTCCACACGTCGATCGCCCAAACTCCGGGGTCTGTTGACTATCTGCCAACCCGCTGAATACAAGTGGATGCTCCGGGTTACCCGACGCCACTCGTAAAAATCTGGCAAATTGCATCAGGAGCTCTACCCAAATACATCACCCGCATAAACTCGTCCAATCAACAACTACATGAGTAAAACGGCCTCTTGGGCCCATAATACATATATCACTACAATGTATCCAATCAGATCAATATCAAGAGTTAATAAATATTTATTTCTTATCCAACCTATATATTAAAATTAGTGAATTCTAATACATGTATGAAGCTTCATCAAAGCCACAATCCGGCTTCTAGAACAATGCCTCTAGGATCGAGCCGTCCCTCGCACGCTCCTTGTACCCGTAGTGCGGTCCCATCGACGGGTGAGCTAAAGCTCAAGAGGAGAATCGCCCTAAGTGGGCTACTCACCACCCCAAGTGTTGTGCAATGTCTCCAATTTAAACACATTCAAGCAAATGCATGATCCTACTAGAATGTCTCACATGACCTCATCTCAAATCCCAAGTCTCACTCGACTCTCTCTACACTCGCCTAAGCCTTGTATGAGAATTTATTGTTTTATTAGTGGACACCCTCCGATGTGGTATATATATATATATATATATATATATATATATATATATATATATATATATATATATATATATATATATATATATATATATATCAATCGGGGCGCTCCGACGATTGATATATTATTTTTGTTTGTGGATCATCTTACTTCGATGAATATCACCTGGGCCAAGCTCCGATGACATATTTCCTAAATTTGGACTACCTCCGATAATTAATGTTTTAGACAACCGAACCATTTTCTCCAGACACTCGCCCAATGCACTAACTCCCGTAGTCCTAGGATGTTCCAAAGATATGGAATGTATGTATGCCATTTCCAACACGCTTCTAATCACATGCAAATATGTAAACTCAAGTACATATTCACATAATATCAAATCATTAATAATCATGCCATGTAATTTTCATTTCAAACATATAAAAATTAGCTCACGGCTAATAATCAAACACGAGCAAATTTAATTTAAATCACTGCCAAACACATATTTTCACAAAAAATATAATTTTAGAATCGTTTCGAATAGTGAAACCTCGGTTACTATTCTAAAATCACAAATCAACGATTCACTTAGTGAACCCAAGTAATCCACTCAATATTCTCGTCAATGCATACCTAGCAAACATTTAATGCACAAATTATTAATAAATCGCACCCAAACAGCCCGCATCTATTAATTCGCCCACTTTTGCTTGTACCTATATCGTCTCCTTGTCCCAATGTTTGGACTGACCAGACGCCCTCACGGCCTCATTCTACTCCAAACATAGACAAACACTTAAAATAGGAATAAACTCAAGTAGGGAGAAAATCCACTCAGAGTTTAGAACTCCTTAAATCACTCAACGCGGCTTCCTTTCCACAGTAGAATAGCTTTTCCTCTTGTCTCGAAGACCGCCGACTGCCTGGATTGTCGTATTTCTAGAGAGAAGTTTCTCTCTCTCTAAAGAACTCTCAAAAAAATAGCTACTGCATCTTGAAAAATGCATTTCCCGTTTTTGCCTTGGTTTATGAAGGAGAAGAAACACTATTACAACTTTTGTCCTTTATTGACTTAAAAATCAAATCCCATAATGACCATTATGTCCCTTCTTTACCAATTTTGATATTCGGCACTACCTCGGCCGTCCATTTTCATCATTTATCTACTCATACCACTTATGTCACATGAGTACGTGTTATATATGACTTTCTTCACATCGAAAATCGTTTTACTTAATTCAGAACCGTGATGCTCTTAAAACGCGGCCAAACTTGACTGTCTCGAATTCGACTCTAAATTTTTACGTGCAAGCTAGATTTCGCAAGATGATTCCAACTAGATAATCCGTCACATCCAAGATCTAGAGAATTACTCGATTTTCTAACTCAAATAACAATTTTGTAATCGAAATTACGATTTTGCCCTTATTTTAAATTAGAATTTCTGTCTTACAAAGATAAAATAATTTAAGTATTTAATGATTAACATCTACGAGAATAAAAATTTCAATACGATCCAATTGCTTCTTCTCATGATTCATATGCTCTTACTACTTCTCAAGGATCTAATGTGTATCATTCAATTCAGTAAATGTGTTACTCAACTCAGGACGAGTATTGTGTAATTCTTTAACTCTTTTGCTTGACTATTAATTATCTCACATAGTTTAGTTTCTACAAGTGTTGCTCTAGATGTCACAGAAGTAGAACATTGTGTAAGTCTAAACTCAAAACCTCTAAAGTTATTGCCAACAACACGTTTAACAATTTCTTTAGTCGATATGCACTTCCTTCATGGTTACGTGTTCTTAATTCAATTTCTTCATCTTTTCCAGATAAGAAATTTAAGAATAAAGAGTGTTAGAATAAAATAAATATATGTAGTATAACTTTTAAACTTTTGACCATGAACACATGAATTAAATTGTAAATCGTATGAAATATCACATAACTATTATATTTACACTAAGAAAGTAGGCCTTACAATACTTACATAAACAACTTGAGTTTTTTCACTACTCCAACCATTTTTGACATTGTAACGTGTAATATAAAAGAGTTTAACTTCTCAGTGGCCTTCCTAATTAAGCATGCACAAAATAAAAAAGAAATAAGGATAAACTTTATTCTTTAATATGGTAATCTAAATATAAAATGTGAAAAATATAAGATATAAAGGGTAAAATTCAAACTAGAGGGTAAATGTAACTTTTAACTTACTTTTTTTTTTCAAGATAACCAAGAAAAGATAATTATCCTAATCAATGACTCTACTTGAGTTTTTTTCAATTAGCACAATTTTTAGTTGCTTTTTTCCTTCATGAAATTTTTTTTTCAAAACTATGAACAATAAAATATTACTTACACACCAATAAAATTAATATAGAAAACTACTTATTTTCCAAGCTAAGTTAAAAAAAAAAAGAAAAAAAAAGCATAACCATCCATTTCCAAAATTGTGCATTGGTTAACAAAAAAGTGTAAAAGAAAATTAAGGTGGATGTTTAGGGTAGAGAGTGCACGTGATGTTTACTATGCATGCTTGATAGGTAGAGAAATCCACACGTGCACAGCCCGTAATGCAAGCCCAAAAAGTGCAGGCCCAAACCTTGCCTTATGAAAGGAGTCGGGGGCACGCACCCAATAAAGAAGCCCGACCTATAGTGAGATCCAACCCATGCCAAAGTACATGGGCCCAGGCCTAGAATTGAAGCCACCCTGCTAGGTAATCAAGTGATAGGCTACCAAAACTCGTGTGAAAGGGAAAAGGCCCGCCTTCATGATCCGCACCCTGGTCGTGACAAGAAAAAGGATCTTACATGATCACGGCTCCTCTATTATCCCTTAAGAGTCAGTCCATGATAAGGAAAATGAACCTCCTCACCCAATGGGAGAGATACCGTATCACCATCTAACAAGGAAAATAACCACTATTTCCCCTTATAAATACCGACCCATTCCACCACAAAAAGGTACGCAGTAATAACGCCATAAAATAGTTGAATTCTTTCCTTCTCATAAGAAAGAAACTGACTTAGCCATCGGAGCGGCGACCAACACACCCTCGCCAGATCATCCTTTCTGTGAAGGTTGCAGGTTATACCATGAGCGCATCTAAACTAATCGACCCAAAGAACAAGAAGCTCCAAATTTCAAAGATTTAGAGAAAAAGCACCATCAATTTGGTGCCGTTTGTGGGAACGACAATTCCTTTACAAGTAAAACTAAATTCGCAGTGACTGATGGTATCGACCTAAAACATGATAAGAGCCACGCCTAACTTTTAGGACGCTAAGATCACAGAGCAACCTGGATAGCCGCATCACCAAGAGATGCTCTCAAACTCAGCTACCGTCGACGAGATGGAGGTACTCCGTCTCACCAACCAATGTTTGCTGAGAGACTTGGAGGAGCTCACCAGACAAATGCAACGACCACAAGAAGAACAACAACACCACGACGCTTCTCGAGGCGCTAACGGAGAAGGAGAAACTAGCCGAGCCAAGGAACATGATCCCTATAAACCCCCCGGAGAGGATCTTAATGAGTGAATACCTAGAAGGAACAACAGAGGTAATGGACCCATCCTTTATCAGCACGAGATAGGGGAACGATCATGAGAGCAGTGTTTCCGAGACATCCAGTAAGAGCTCAGCTACATGAAGGAAACAGTGAAAGGACGAGCTCCGGTCTCCATGGATGCTTTGGTACAACAAACAAAGTCCCCGTTCACGGCCGAGGTACTACACTTCCCTCTCCCAGCAAAGTTTAGAATGCCTTAGATTGAAAACGCTCGACGGAACGAAAAGATCCTCAGAGAGACCACCTCAATACCATAAGAATCAGATGAAGCTACACTGATACCAGATCCCCGCTAGATGCAGGCTTCCTCCATCACGCTTGCAAGGTCTTGCCAATGTTCACCGTACCCGCCATCACAATCTCATCCTTCATAGAGCTATCCACACGTCTGCCTCCCACTCATCGGCTCTGACGACAGTGAAGCTAAGCCATCACTCTGCAACAATAAAGCAGAGCCCATAGAGAACTTCGAGGTCCCACGCTCAGAGTAAGGTTTAACGTCATTACTAGCTGCAGACATCCTGCATTTAGTTTCCATCACCGCTTACTGTCGCTAGGCGTGCAAATGAAGACTTGATGTTTTCCATCTCAAAGAACCCTCAGGCAAGCATGGCCGAGGTGCTCAAAGAAGAGAAATACATCAATAGCGAGGAAGCCCTTCTATCTAAAGCTGAAAACTCCTTCAAGCAAAGCGAGAAAAGCAAGTAGAAAAGAGAGAACAAAGCCTGGGGGAGGTGAGGAGACAGGGATAGATCCCCACAAAGGGACAGAGAGAACAGAGAACGGTATCCAAAGAGATGAGGCAACATCAGGGACCGCTTGGGCCCACCTCAGCCCGAGCTGCAGCAATGATATCCACCCTAGCAATTCAATTCACCCTCGACAACCCCTAGATCACAGTTCACTGAGACGCAAAGACGAAAGTTTTTGAGGTGTCATTCCAAATGAAGACAAACCCAACGAAGAGAGACTCAACCAAGTATTGTGAATTCCGAAGGGATCATGGACATCGAACAGATGATTGCATCCAACTGAGGAAAGAAATTGAATACCTGATCCGACGAGGACATATTCGCCACTTGTGGCTTGTGGGTTTTGACCAGTGACCCGCCCCATCACCCACAACAAATTAACTCAACACCAAAGAACCCTCGAGAAATTCAGATCTCCGGATTCATGGGGAGGAGAGTCCAACTCACCCAAAGGCTCATCTCACAAAGATCGGGATCGTATGAGACGTCAAATAAAAGCAAAGATCCTAACTCCCCACCGACACCATCATAACTTTTCGGACTCCGACATGGAAGGTCGCCAACATCCGTGACGATCCACTTGTGTAATAAGGGTCAAGCAGCCAATAAACGGGTATTACGTGGTCCTAGTTGACAACAGAAGCTCAACCAACATCATCTTCCCGTCAACCTTCGATAAAATGGGCATCGGAAGGAAGAAACTAGAACCGGTCAACGCCCAACTGCGGGGATTCTCCGGAGAAAGAGTGTTACCCCTAGGTTCAATACAACTAGTGCTCACTTAAGGAGATCCCCCGTGCCAGGCCACAATGACGATGAGGTTCCTCATAGTGGATGCCCCATCAGCTTATAACAAACTATCAAGTGCACTCTCTCTCACGCTATGCGGCCATCCCTTCCGCCTCATCATATGATTATCAAATTCCTACTTTAATGGGGTAGGATTGGTTTGAGGAGACGTGTGTAGCTAGGATTGCTACCAACATCAATGAAACAAAAGCCATGGCAATATCTACGGATCAGCTCAACATGGGAGATGAGGTAGGCATCCGACCTATGCCCTTAGAAGAACTAGAACCGACATACTCGACTTCCACCATTCGGAAATTCATCATCATCATCTCGTCTACATCGATCCAAATTAAAGGCATCGTGGACCTCCTTATCCACTTTAAAATAGAGTGAGGAAGTATTCGCTGTGCCAGGAGGATAGCGGGAGGAATCGACCGCAGCATCACACACAAGTCAACATCAGCCCTTCAAACTCAAACAAAAGAAGAGTTTCACCGTAGCGTAAGGCGATCAATGAAGAAGTTAACAAACTCCTCCAAGCTAAAGCCATACGAGAAGTAGAATACCCTGACTGGTTGGTCAATGTAGTCCTTGTCAAAAAGACAACCGCGCAAATGGCGTCGCGACGATTTCACCGATGTCACTATAGCTCGCTCCAAAAGATAGCTTTCCCTACCTCGAATAGACCTAATAGTGGACGCCTACAATCGCCACGAAGCCAAATTTTCACGACGCTTTCGATATAAATCCGCATCACGGACCCTAGTAACCAAGAGAAGACCTCATTTATGACTGGGCAAGGTAATTTATCAAGTTACTCAGTGATGCCTTCGTGTTGAAGAACGTCAAATACTTATCGTAGGCCAGCGAACAAAATGTTTCGTGGCTGCATTGGAACGTTTATGGAGGTATATAGATGACATGTTGGTGCTATTATGCCGAGTTCCACGAACCTACCTAGGGCCAGTCATTCCAAGTCCTGAAAAACTATAACATGCAGCTAAATCCGACCAAGTGTGCCTTCGGAGTCTCATCTGGAAAATTCTTGGGTTTCATAGTCAACAACTGAGGAATAGAGGCAAATCCAAACAAGATAAAAGTCGTGCTAGACATGCTACCGCCTTCAAACACCAAAGAAATCCAATGCTTGACTGGGAGAATAGCCGCTCTGAGCCGCTTTGTATCTAGATCCAGTGACAAATGCCGGCCGTTCTTTTAGGTCTCCTAAGGCTTCCATTGGGATCAATGCTAACAATAAAGCGGCGCTCAAAACTTCTTACTCCCAGTTCTTCTCCCACCCAAGCCTTCCAGGGGGGAACTTCTACCCTTGGTTTGGCCATCTTAGATTTTCTCAACTAGTGCCGCCCGGGTCGAGTGAGACATTAATACAACAAATCCGTCACATTACTACAGCTCGAGAGGAGCTGAGGAATGGTATCCAAAGATGGAGAGAATTAATCCAAGATTAGTAATCACCCACGTAAGGCTTCGACCATATTTCTAGGCTCACACTATTGAAATCCCAATGTACATCTCGATGAAATAAATATCAGACATGCCAGACTCGAACACCGATAAAGCCGTGGAGTTCGACACGTATATAAGCCGAAGGACAACGGCCGGCGGCGGTGTCTCGCATATTTCATCATGGAATCTACTCGAATACCCTCCTCGACACAACCCACCAAACTACTCATTGACGCCTGACTTACCCATCCGGGAGATTGTCTCACGGCCGCCAATTCCTAAGGAAGCGGTGCGTCTGATTCTCGACCCCGGATCGGATCGACGCGGAATACGCCTCGACATTCGATCAAGCCTCCAATAACGATACGAGTATGAAGTCAAGCCATAGACGGCAGATCTGCCACCCATGGAAGTCGATCAACTGTGAGGTATGCGCGATTCCAATCGTGGCGGAAATGATAGAAGACCTCTACGGCTGGGTGAGAAAATGATCCTTTACCTCAAAAAGGTAAGGGAACTCGTAAAAGTCATACCGGTTCAGTCGCACGCCCTGCGGCAAGAATTCGTGGAGTGATGCTCCGCAAAAGCTAGCAACACCATCACGAGAAGATCTAGATAGACTGGTACCGATTGAGCAATTCCCAAAACCCTGAACTGCCGACGAGCAGAAGTGTCCTTGTGAATGTCCGAAATAAATTCACCATTCATCGAGGGACCCTTTACAAAAGAGGCTTTTCACACCCATCCTTATGCGAGAAGGGAAGACGCCAATTACATGCTTTCTAGAGAGGTGCACGGCTGTATGGCAACCATATTGGGAGCCGACTCGCAAAGAACACACTCGAGACAAGGGGATATTATTACTCACAATGCCGAAAGACGCCAATGGGGCCGGTTAAAAATGTAAGATTTATTAAGAGCATGCTCAGATCTCTCACCTCCCTTCCGAGCCGCTAGCCTCAATCACCAACCCTTGGCCTTTTCAATAGTGGGGGCTGGACATATTGGGGCCCCTACCCATTGGGAAGAGCCAGTGCAAGTTTATTGTTGTAGGATTGGATTACTTCACCAAGTGGGTCGAGGCTGAGCCATTAGCAACGATCACCAAACAAAAGGTACGTAACTTTGTTTGGCGTTCCATAATTTAAAGGTTCGGAATCCCTAGAGCCCTAGTATCTGATAATGGGAAACAGCCAATAACTTAGTTCGTAGACTTCACACAGCTCCAATCAAGAATATCATCCCAAATCTCATCCATAATCCATCGGACAAGCGTAAGTTTATGGTGACACTCCTCAAGGCAGCCTTAAAGACTAAGGTGGAAAATCTAAAGGAAAATGCTGAGTACCTCCTGAGGCCATGGGTAATGTCAAAATGTACACTGAGATCGCAACTCAAGAAACCCCATTCGCCCAGCATTCAGTACGTGTTTTAGCTCCGCCAAGGTTGGGCTAAAAATCACCAAGAGTTGAGTTCACAACACTGAAAGCAACGAGAGATTCTCTGCCTGAACTCCAACCTCCTAGAAAAACTGAGCAAAGTCTCTGTAGCCGTGGCTCAGGACTATCATTGTGACGCCCACCCTGGTGTCTCGCTGACAACCCTGGTCAACTCATGATTACTACAGGTCTCATGTCATGAGACCATACATCATACTCATCAAACATTTAAACCAACTATATCACAATAATTCAAGAGTTGATTACATCACTCTTAATACAATATATATTAAAATTTAGAATTCTAATACATGTTTTACAAAATAAATACCAAAGCCACAATCCGACTTTCTTCTCAAAAGCGAATTTAACGGGCTCATTCAAACACTCAGACTTAAAATAACGATCCCCGACATGATCAATGCC
Organism: Tetrastigma voinierianum; assembly: GCA_016808115.1. Taxonomy (NCBI): domain Eukaryota; kingdom Viridiplantae; phylum Streptophyta; class Magnoliopsida; order Vitales; family Vitaceae; genus Tetrastigma; species Tetrastigma voinierianum. Next base: position 80,435 of record JAEQBH010008649.1, read on the forward strand.
TGAGTTGAATTATCCCACATGGGTTACTCCTTCACCTAAGTGCACATGCAATGATTCAACATAAACACATTCAAGCAAATACATGATACTACTTGAATGTCACATGATTGATATGGATGAGAATGTGACTCACCCTTTCCCACTTCAGTCCTCACCGACTTCACGCACGCCTGCTCCAAATGGCGAAAACATTGGTTTTCAAACAAAGGTTTTTGTTCTAAAACGCATTTACCGAGTTTCCTTGTAAATATATTGACTACCCTCCGAGGCTAATTATCGATCATTTTTCGTGAACAATATGGGTCACCGAGATGAACCGGTTGATCACTTCAAGGTAATTTGAAAATCTTCCTTGAAATTCCTTTTCACGTACCATTCCATTTTTTCTTTTCTTCATTTTCATGTCATGCACTTACACCTAACATTCTAGGGTGCCCCGGTGCATATGGAATGCATTATGCCATTTCCAAACAATTCATGCAACACATGCCAATATATCATCATGCATATATCGACAAAATTCACATACATACCACATGTTATTTAATTCATATCAATAACATCAAAATTAGCTCACTTGAGCTAATCAACAATCCAATTCCAATGGCTCACACACAATTATATTTATATAACTGACCACGTGAATACATTAATTCCATGCATTAACATTTTCTTTCACACAATTCAAGCCATCCAATTCAGCTAAATATTTTGCTTGCAACACACATGAACCATTCCGGTCCAATCATAAACAGACTGCTTTTAACAAATCCCAAATCGAGCAATGGGCTGTCCGTGGCAAATTTCTCTCTCTCCTATTATCGGTTCCAATTTGTGGAATCGAACTATGGCCATTTCCTCGGCCCAACACTAAACCATAATTTGGTTTACAACATCAAAATTCCACCCCAAAATGTCCCTAACCTGCTCAAACTGTTCCAAATATTCCAACAATTCAATCCCAAGTTTTGGGACCGACCAAACGGCCACTCACGACCTCAAATCAACCAAATCATTCACAAGGCTCTTAAAACCGAAAATAACCGAGTAGGAGAAGACCCCTACCTCTTGGAGTTGTCGAAACCCCACAAAACTGGTGCCCATGCGTAACCCTTGCCGCTGCGTAATCTTTGCTTCGCCTCGACGCTGATCCGACGGTCCAAAGCCGGGAAATCTAGAGAGAAGCTGTAATTTCCCTTTAAAAACCTCCATTTTCAAAATCTGCTTCCCCTCTCACCACTACCGGATTTAGCCAAAAATGGAGAAGAAAGCTCTTTGTTCCCCCTTGCCACACATGTCAAGTTTTGAATTGGTTGAGGATTCTCATCCACTAAATCCACCAACTTTGGATTTTCCTCCAATTAGGAGATGCCACATGTCACCCATGGCCCCACACTTGAGCTCAAGTTGACTAATTATGCACCTGACACGTGGCACACTGTGAGCCACTCAAAATGCGCCAAGTGTCTCATACTACGCCAAGGTTCAAAACGCAAATTCCGATCGTCTTCTGCACCCGACGAAATTCAACGTGGTAGCTAGATTTCGCGAGACGATTCCAACGATGAAGTCCGTTTTGTCATCCGAGATATAGAGAAATTCTAGATTTTGACTGAAATGACCATTTTGCCCTTTTTCAAAAAATTAGATTTTCTCGAGGTTTCACAATCATAGAAAGACAGCAAAATATTACGACCGAAGGGTCATGCCCAGGAGTTTCAAGCCCGACGACCTAGTTCTAAAAAAACTCCTGCTAACAAGGGAAGATCTCACCATAGGGCATAATCCAAACCCACATATCCATATCATATCGCGGTAATATCCAATTCTACCTAGCAACTATGAACTTCAAACATAAGAGGGAAAAACCCTGCCACATTCTTTTACAAACGTTGAGTACCAGAGATTCTACCAATAGACCTTGGATTGTAGCTTAATAAGAAATTCAGCTTTTACTTTTAATAAACAAGCCTTGTGTTCATTTTCACTCGATTAATATTTCAACATCGTCAAAAATATCATAAGTACACAATGCTTCAAAAGATCGTGACTTATTTCGCTTATCTCTACAAGAAAGTTGTTCTCACATCTTTAAAATTAAAATCAACAAAGACGTTCTCTTCATCAACCGTTCTCTACATCCCAGAAGATCGCGATCGGCCAACACCCAGTCAAGGCAAAAACCACAAGAGAAAGAGAAAAGGAAGGAGAAAGAGAAAACGAAGGAGAAGGAGAAAGAGAAAATGAAGGAGAATGAGAAAGAGGGGAGGAAAGGAATAATGGAGGAAGCGGTCCTGGGGCCTCCATCAATGTATGACTGGGGAACAACACAACTCCCACAAGGGAGGAACTAGGGAAAAACACAACTCCTACAAATGGTAGAACATTGAAACCAAATGTCGACCTGTGATCACCAAACAGACTCTGCGTAGTAGCGATCAAACCCTGAAGCGTCATCATGTACGAACTCAGACACTGTTAAAGAGGGGAAGAAGGTGGAGAGCAGAGTATAACACAGACCTTCAAGGAAAGGCGGTTGTTTATAATGAAACCTGGAACGCCTGGGAAGCCATGCAGCTTGTTCCAATTCTCCATGGATCTGCATTAAAACCGCGCGCGCTTTCCCAAGGAAAGGAAGATGAAAGCCACGAGTCTCGCCTTCGCAATCCGAGGAGCTCTGACATCAATAAGAGCCACGAGGGCTCGGGACGAGCCTCTCAGAGCCCAAGCCAACAAGGCCTCAGAGCTCCTCGTGAGCCACAGAGCTCAATTTCAAATGAGCCTGCAAATTAGTTTCAAAAGAGCCTTACGCCTTAGTTTCCAAAGCCTCGTAGCTCTGGCCAACAAAGCCAATGAGCTCATATCGTGAGCTCAGTAGCTCGCCTTAAACAAGGCCTCAGAAACAGAGCCGCTGTGAGGGCTCGCCCAAACGAGCCTCAGAGCTCAAGCTTCAAAAAGAGCCTTGCACCAGTTTCAGGTTGGCCTTGTAGCCTGTGGGAGCCACTGCAGCTCGGCCAAACAAGCCTTGCAAATTCGCTTCAAAAGAGCCTTGTAGCCTGGGCCTAAAGGACCATGGTGGTACTTGTTCTTAAAGAACTTGACAAATGAATGGCTAAGTAGCCAAGGAGCCTTGTAGCTCGCTGAATGACATGTGGGGCTCGGGCTTCGATGGGACCATGCTGGCTCTAAAGAACTTAACAACCCAAAAGGCCATAGCCAAGGAGCCCATGGAGCCTCGCCTTTGAAGGAGCCACAGCCCGGGCCCAAGGGCCCACAAACCCGCCCCAAGAACCCGACAACCTGCATACAATAGCCAAGGAGCCATGTACTGGGCCAAAGTGGATCATGCAAAGACGGCTTTAAAGAACCCGCGCCCGAAGACCAAGCAGCCAATGAGCCTATGTAACCCACTCCTCGAAAAGGGCCAATGTAGCCTGGGCTTCAAACGAGCTCAGATCTCAGTTTCAAAAGCCACAGGATCAATTTGATGAGAAAGCACAAAGAGCGCCTAATCAAGGGCCGCATAGCTCAAGAAGAGCCCGTACCATCTAAAGATTGGATTACATTAGGAAACCTCTCTCAACATAGGTCATAAAGAAGACAAAGAAAACAAAGAAGGTAAAAGAATTGGGCCATCGATAGAATAACAAAACTAATAAGCAGTTACAGAGGTCCAAGGTTTAGAGTCAAGTCAAATGAGTGAAGATCATATGAAGGGCCTAATGTTCAGGTAGGGGTTATGAAAGGGGGCCAGCAGAAAGCCCTTAGCCATGCAAGTTAGAAGACGAAGCCCCAACAGGTGAGAGGAGAGAGCCAGCCTCGGTAGGGATCTCAACTTCACCCGCAAAGAGAGCGTATCCGGGGGTATCGTGAGAATTTGGGTCCGCTCGTCTCTCGCAAACGGACTCTTCCGCCCCTTCATCGATCAGAACCTAAAAATTGAAGTCCAAACCCGAAAAGCCTTGCCACTCAAGGCTGAAAGCAAGCCATTCGAGGCCTACAAGGTGCAAAAATCTGCCTCGCCTCCGCTATTACTCCATCCTAAGGTTGACCATAGCCTCCCGCCTTGATATCCCAGGCACTTCACTCAAGCTGTCAGAATGGAGCTCTCGCCTTCAAAAACTCCTCGGCATGATGTCGTCGCTTGCATAGTTCCTCCTTGGCAGTCAAACCTCTCCCTTAACCAATCTACCAACTCATCCCCGACAAACCCAGCCCTCTACAACCTCGACCTTCGCTCTCGCCTCAAGGGCCACAGTGTGCTTCAGCCCGGATTTATGAGTCATGCACCTCTCGACTGTGCCTTGTATTCCGAAAGCCGCAGCCTCACCTTCGAGATTAGGGAGGCGACTTTAGCTTTGTATGCTGCCTGTAAGAAAGCCTCGCCGACCGGGCCTCCCACCATGTCCTTATATAAATAGCCGTCTCCCGCCAAGAACAAGATGGAGTTAGCAAGTAGCAACATTAATGACAACATGACACAAAGAAGGTTTCAACACACACAGATGTCCCGGAGTGATAGGGCCATAGCCTCCTCTAACGCACAGAAAGCTTCCCACTCATGAGATCAGTCCCAAATGAGATTTTAAACAAATTTCGTAAATGCGGGCAGCCCGCATTGGTAAACAAAGGGAGTCCTCACCCCCCGCCAGCCATCATCCCCCAGATCTTCCGCATCGAGGGAAGGCGTGGTGTTTGCAACTCGAAGGGCTCCAAGACAAAGATAGGAAGAACTTCTTCAAAGGAGGCCCAGAGTTCTTCTCAAGAACCCTTGGTCTAAAGGTGAGGATAAGCGTACGCTGCGCACTCGCTCCTCTGACACCTCGCCGCAAACGCCCGCCCCTCACCTGAACCTGGCGTGATCCCCTCTCAACAAAGCGACACGGAATCCGAGCAACCCCAGCCTTCGAGGCCCACTCAGGCCGGAGATCAAGCCTGAGGATCCCTGAGCCTCGCTTACTCTTATCTCTTCTGCCAAAGAACTGACATGGGCCTAAAGTTCTCCCCAAGTTGGCTTCACAGCAAGAGGTCCCTAGTAAGCCCCCATAGCAGGGGCGTGAGGGAGATTCAAAAGGGGAACAAGAAGGGCTCACTTGAAGAGTCAATGTCCCACCCATCAAATCGGGAATACTTCCCGAGGGCGACATCGCATCCAATGGCTACTTCCTTGTCTCGGGAGGCGTTCGGACGGATAACCAAGGCACCAATAAAACAAAGTCAAAAGCTTAACTCGACCCTTAAAAAGTTGACCCCTACTAGTAGAGATAGAAAACTCCATGCAGTTTTTGAGGTACCACATCGTCTAATCTCAACATATCGTCCCATTGACAGGTCAGATTCCCAATGTCGACCCCCGACAAAGAAATAGCGCTCTTTCCAATGCTTGTGGGAAGAAGGGAGGTCGGAAATGATAGTTCGGGTAGTGGCCTGCTTCGAAATATACAAGAAGCCTTCCAAGGCCTCCTTCACACTGAAGAGATCCAACAACAAAGCTATACTAGGGACCCCGAGGCCCTTATCCCTAAAAAAAACCAAAAGGCCAACCAAGACTCCCCAAAAATTAGGAGAGAGCTGGGACGGGCATACATTGAAAATGCGGTGAATCGCTTTGATGAAGGGTCGCAAAGGAAAGCGAAGACCATTCTAAAGGCCTAAAGAAGGCACTATCTTGGAACGGAACAACGTAAGACGTGAGGAGATCAAGACACCGGAGGGAGGTCCATAACGAGTAGCGAAGGTTTTAGCGTATGAGAGCCCAAACCCAACAGCCCACGACCGAGGTGACCTCACGGCGGCCCCCAAATATCTCTGAGCCACCGACACCACATCTCTCGGCCCTTCCCTTGCCTTGCCTCGGCTGAGGAAGATAACCCCACCGCAAAGGACCCCAACAACCACAACGACAAGCATCACGTAGTCCGTCAGCCGCCTCACACGTATTCTCCTCACATTTTCCCCGCCTGTGCCTATAGAACGAGAAGACTCAGAGGCACGCATGAATGGCAGAGAAAAAGAGAATGAACAAAACAACAAAGTAGTGTGGGACCCCAACTAACACACCCTAACAACTCCGAAATTCAAAACAAGGAAAGGAAAATAGAGAAGAAGAAGAAGAATGCAATCGAACTAAGGAGGAAAACAAGAAAACACTTAGAAAGACAGATTCATGTGCTACGCGTGCGTCTAAGTGTCGACAAAAGAGCCCAAATCAGCAGTAGCGGGAAAGATAAGTAGTCGCCAAAGATATAGAAAGGCCAACAACAAACTACACTGAACTACTGTAACGCCAACACATCACTAGACGCTTAATCGAGCAAAGCTTAGATCAAACCATCCCTTGCTAGCCATGTGGAAGCCGCAACCGATCCAAGAAACTGCTCAAATTTCGCCTGCTCTGCTTCAACCAAGGGTCGGGGGCCAATGATGCAGAGAGAACCACTTGCATTGTGCCTGTAGAACGTTAAAGCCTGTGTATAGGCCCAAACCCTCTCGCTCTCTTATGAAGGAGTCAGCACATACCCAATAAATAGCTCACCCACAATGAGATCC